>JAQGBU010000395.1:0-31221 GCA_034698605.1 Isotoma decorata
CGGAATATAACCCCACCCTTTTCGGAGGGTTGAAACATTAACCCCCCATGTGGTTCTAATCCGGGATTTACGGTAATTAAGATTCCAGAGCAAGGTTAATGGTCTATCGGTCTATCGTGTAAGTAGAAAGGTGGCACATTTACAACTTCAAAATGTGTCCTTCAGGTACTAAAATGGAAATGTGGAAAATTGCTGATTTGTTAAAGGCCATTTAAAGGATACCTTTGGGTCTGATTTACCTCTTAATTTGAATTCTCATAAATATTCGTTTATTCTTGAGAAACTCGTTTCTGTCATAATTACATGTTTAAAGTTGGATGAGAGAGTAAAAGAATATAGGATTGATGGTTTTTGCGCATTTAATAATAATTAGTAAATTAAAGTTTTAATTGAAAGTTTGCCTCGCATTCGGGGCTGTTGTGTACGTTTAGCAAATTGTCGGGTTTTTTGTATTTTAAAATGTGTTTCTAGTAAAAAGTTAGTTGTTTATGAAAAGTTTACAATAAATCTTTTGCTTATTTATCATGTATGGGAGATACTTTATGTGAACATTGGTGTCGTCCGCGTCCGTCAATTCCAATCCGTCAGTCCGTCAGCGCTCTAACTTCGATAGAATCAAATTTTTCGAATTCTGTTTTTGCATATAAGGTCTCAGAGTCAAACCTGAAATCCTGAAACTTGGAAGTGATACCTGCTGGGAACTTGAATCCTGCAAAATTCTAATCTTAAAAACCTTTAACCTCGAACCCTGAATCATCATCTGGACAAGTCCAACCTAAAAACCTAAAATCTGGAGAAAATCTGACGTCTAGTAATTTCCAACTAATTAATTAATATTTTAGAACTAATGTAACATATGTTAGGCCTATTGGTTCTAAAAAACCTTGTGTCGATTGATGAACACTGGGCATGGGAATTCTTTTAGGAGGCACTTGATTTATCAAATGCTAAATATTATTTGGCAAATGAAAGTATTTATGACAAAGATTTATTCCAAAGTGAACTTCAAAATGTGGGAAAACAGTAGATTACTTAGCAATCAATTTTCGCAGCCTGATCTACGCAAATGAAATAAAAATAATTAATAATTAAAAACTGGCCACATTTCTTAAAATCTTTATTATTACAGTAGTTGTCTTTAAATGCAGAAAGAATACACAGAAACAGAAACATTGTAGATTTATTATAGTCTTATTAGTTGCATTAAACTATCAGACTCGATAAAATTGTGTTACACTGCGTACTGAAGATGAACAATTTTGTTTCAAGCGTTGGCTTATTATACTTCTGTTCAGTTTGACTGGACAATAATATTAATCTCTATTACAAATATTTTAATTTATTACTTAAAAATTAAGTTATCATTAGCACCTAAATATAGCAATTCATGCATGCTTAATATTTTAATATTACACTGATTAGTCAACTGTAAACAATCAAAAGTAGTTTAAATAATTATCCGTACTGGAATAGTTTCATACCTTTTACACATAAGAATAAAACCTTAATTAATATATGAATCTAATGTAAATTGCATTGATTAGGACATTAATTACATATTTGTTGTCAAGTATTAAAAAGGATTTTGGGAAAATAAAAGATGTTTCAAGAATACTTCGGATAATCACTAAAAAGTGATTACAAAACAAAAGTTGATTGTCTGATTATACAATTTAAATTTACACCTCTTCTCCATACCACTTTGTAGTGCATGCACTACCCAAACATAATTAATATATTAATTACTGATGATAATGCGTACTGACTCATCAAGTAAATTTAGCCGGTAGAGGATTATTTATTATTTATATTACTGAATCTCTTAGAAGTTACAGGCTACCAGGTAGAAGTTAATCGGCATTATTTATAAGCCAAAAACTGGGAATTCCTTGGGTTTTGAAACCACATTTTGGTAACCTGGATGTAAATTTAACTCTGTAATGATATTATTCATGCATTTTTCACCAGGGCAATTGGATTAAACTTCACCACTTAAGATTTTCTATAGTTAAAGCTTGACTGCTTGAAAATGATTAGAAATTGTTAAATTATTTTTTTGAAATAATTAGGTCTTAGCGTTATACATTAAACCGAGGACCCATCTATCTGTGATAATTTGTCTTTAGGATACAATGTAGCATATGACGTGACTTCACTTTAAAGCTAAAATCATTTATTATATTCTCTAAGAGTACATTAATTTCCGTAAGTTCGAAAAGGAAATGATACAATTTTGTTTAGATATTTTGCAACAAGGCATCATCGGTAATATTACAGGCCTTTACAAGCTGGATACAGAAAAATTTGTTACAAAGTGAGGTACATTTGGTAATTTAGTCTATTTCATGTAAATTTAAAACATAGAACTATTATTTTCTAAAATGGCCATTTTTATTGTTATTTGTATCTCTAACAGGAATGATAACAGTTCCGGAAGTGAGCTGACGAGGTTGGTAATCGCTTTGAAAATTTGCAGGGGATCCAACACGACGTCCATTTGGATACATGATTTCAGACTCCTTATACCGACTTTTAGTTCTTGTTGTAGTTTCTGAAGACTCAACGGTTCCAGCCGCTTGACCATCTTGGCCACGAAGTGTTCTTCGAGAAAATCGTGACGTTGTATCAGTGGAAATGCGTGGTTTCCCTTCTTCTTGATCAGGAGTGCTTGAGCTCATTCTATATGTCTCCTGATAATCATCAGATAGTGGGGAGTTAGCCCCACCAAAAGCTCTGGGTGAGTTCAGTGAGTTACGAGAGGTTAAAGCGCGAGTGTTATCAACTACAGAACCCCTTAAGGGTGAATAAGCGTTAGTTGGTGTCATTGAACGGGCTGGTGAGCTGGCTTTGGATCCTCGAAGTTGTGGCTCATATAAGTCGGGCGAGTTTTTTTTTAGACTGTCAAGGAAGGTTCTCTTGGATTTCGAAACGTTGGTCGACTCTTGATGATTTGTCATGCTGCTATATTGGTCATTTCTTTCTCGGCTGAGACTGTTAATGTCTCGAACACTTCTGCTCATACTTTGAAGCAATTTAGGGGTCAACAAATCTGGAGAGTCAAGAAGTTGGGGGTTGGAAGTGTACACTGGTGAGTGTTTTTGTCCCTGAGAAAGCCTTGATGAAGAAAATGCTGGCTTCTCTCTTCCAGCGGAACGAGGTGTGAAGCTCATACTACGACTAAGACTGGCTCCTTTTTTCGGCTCAGTTGCATTCTGATAGCTGTTTGAAATTGAGACGTTGATGTCATCCGTTCCAAACCTGATGGCCTTTCCTGCTGGTGCCTTCTTTCCTTCCGTTCCAAGAAGAGAACCTTGATCATCCCCAAAGTAGAAGCGTCGCCTGGGAAGTGTTTGAGAACGACTGTCTGTCATATCCTCAACCACAGCCCCTGTATGCTCAATTCCTTTCAGACGACCCATAGTGCTGGCTGGAGTCCCTACGATGTATTTTGGATGAAATTGCTTTTGTGGAGGTCCATCGTATGAGAAAACCCTTTCCCTTCTCTCGACTGTTTTTCGTTGTTCAACATCAGCCTCTCCACTTTCGTATAGAGAATTCTGAGTTGGGTTGTCTGTTTCATTTGCCTTGTAGTAATTTGATTGCTTGCTCACATAGCCTGAGCTTCCGAAGTTTCCTGATTCCAGTGAGTCCCTGGTTAGCGTATGATTGTTTGATGCAGGGCCATTGAAGCCAAAACTTTGTTCCCTTCTCTCGTACCCTTTCCGTTCTCCGACATCACCGGTTTTCTATTTATAAATGATACAACAAACACTTTAGAAATAAGAATAATACGAGTGTCGAAATTGCAAATATGTGTTGATGTAGGTTAAATGTTTGGCAAAAGTTGCTTCAAGCAAATCCCTAATAAGTAGATTTAAGAGTTTTCAACTTTTCCTTAAATAATCTCTTATTTTTCATAAATTATTAAAAGGCAAAAAATCCTAGAATTTCACACTGTAGGCTCTTGGAATTAAACTACCACTATTTAAATACTAATTCAATGCAGTAAGATAAAACTATTAATCAGTGTAGTGTGAGATTACGAATCGATTCAATCAAACCTTTACGCTAGACAATCTTCAACAACAATAACATCTTCGTTAATTTGTTTCAATCAAAAAGAAATTTCTAGTTTCAGATAAATAAATTTTTTTACTGCTCGGTCCTCGATAAATCCTACCGGTTTGGAAGTTCTTAATTTCATATACATCCCAACTAAACTCTCAATTCCTAACCCATAATATACTAAAGATGATTTGAGAATCAAGAATTCATAATCCCACATCTATTTGTCTACCACTACGAATTTCATATCGATATTTATCCGATAGCTGAATTTTGAATATTACAATTATTAGGTGTTTGATCTCTCAATCCACTACAATTTTTGCTATGAGCTGTACAGTAATTACTTTAAGAACGTGATAAGAGCTGAGTAAATCTGACGAACTAGTAATTGAAAGGGGGAATAACCCCTGATTTCAGTTCGGTTGTGATGTAATGTAACAATGATCAATGAAGTTCGCATTGAACAATACGTAGGTGTTCAACATGCAAATTAGTTTTTTTGTAGAAACACAAGAGTCAAAAGTAAGATGCCGTGTTTCTGTCACCTGTTGCGGTCTAACCCTTTCCAGGTATTGTTTACTTTGTGGGAAAAAAATGAATGATGACAAACATATTTTAATATCGTAAATGGCAATGTTAACACTTAAGAATGGTCAGAATGGTCACCCTTTGGGGGAAAACTCTTGGATTATAAAACTTTTGGCCTGACGTCTCGACTCACAGGAAATGGAATGGTAAAAATGTATTTTTGTGAATTGAAAGTGGGAACTGGGAACAGACCTGAAGGTAAGATGAAGTGTACTCCGGAGCGTATTTCCGACTTGAGTGGTTCATGATGCCGGTTTGCTTGATGTGATGAGTCTGATCAATTTGTGAAAAATTGTCAGCTCTGGGGTCCGGTGATTTTGTACGACGGTATCGTGGAGGCGGTGTTGGTGTGGGCTCTTCATCCCACGAACTCCCAGATTTGGTCACTGAGACTCGCCCATGTTGCGAGTTCAGCGAACGCATTACGTCTTCATGCCGATTCTTCAGGTCCTTTCAGAACAAATTAGGACATTCTTAAATGCGCATTCATCTCCTTGCTAAAAGAAACCACTTTTAACTCCTATCGTCATCATCAACCACCTCCCTTTTTCCATATCAAGTTTAGACAAACTTGCATATCTTCTCGATAAAAAACATCATCATCCAGCAAACCAGCCAATAATATATTTAAGATTACCTTATTATACCAAGCCATAAATGTAAATCCAGTTAACATTGATTGACTATATGAATCAAACTTAACTTTCCCTAAAAGTCTATATGCGTAATCGCTAATAGGAAATGCAATATTTAACTACATATTATTCGTACTCATACTTTGGGCTGTAAGTATCACCATTTCTATGCACATTTACTGTCTCCTTATTGATCATCTACTTGTGCATTCCAATTGTGACACATGTGTGCAAAAAGGGTGCAAGGGTCATCAAACACCTAGTATTATATTATTCTTGATTTCAGCTCAAATCACATTTTTATTTACTCTCATTTCGTAAATAGGTTCTATTCATTAAAAAACATTTTTCCCTTCCCTTTGATATTAATTTTCTAACTATTTAGAGCCTAACTATTTGCCTAAAGTGACAATTTAGTAAAAAATGCTCCACCATTGATAAAAAAATAAATCTTTTAATCAATATCAGCCAGCCCTGCCTCCCTAAACCTCTAATTTTTAATCATTGTCATAAAGTTCCTAATGACCTCTCCTCTAATCTTTATTCTTTCACTGTGGGCAATTGGGGTTGTCATTTGGGAACAATAAAATAAATAGAAGCTATTATTGAAACAGTAATCCAACTAACTCATAAGCTTCGGTACCCATTTTCAAGCACGTCTGATCTTGAGTGAAAGCGTAAGCTTATTAAATTAGTGTGTAGGCTGAGAAAAATATACTTGATTGAATTATATGGGAAATAAGCCATTAGTGGAAAGAATTTTTCATTGTAGCAATAAAGTTTTGTGTATAATATTGATGATGATGATGGCAAGTTCTGGATCCTCGTTAATAGATTCTTAAGTCATTAGTTAAAGGCTATAGGAAGAACTTACGAAATGGACATGTTGTGTCGGACTAGGGCGAGATGGAGAATCGCCAAAAGTTATTTTCTTTCCCATGGGCTCTTTTTCAGGTTTCGTATAAAACTTTCCAGAATGGACGGATCGGGAATTTTGTGTTTGTTTTCCAGCAGGCATGGGAGGGGCTGGAGGTGGAGAGTTAAGTGGTGAACTTCGAGATGTCATCGTGACATGAATTCCAGTGGGTGTCGCAGCAAGTGGGGACCTAGGTGATGTTTCTGAATTTAATGAGCTACTTGAGCTACCAAAGTGACTATTCAGCCAGCGGTTCGTCTCATTTCTCTTAGTATATTCTTCGTGTCCCATATCCAGTGGACGATTTGTCAAAACGTCTGGTCGAACTTGTGGAATTGCCCCAAATTTATTACTGTACAGAGTTTCTGGTTTAGGTAACCGACGAACCCTTTCTGACACTGAGTCCCATATATCATCGTCACCATGTCGTTGAGAACTTATGTTCTCTGATACTATACGTGCTCCATCTCCAATCTAGAAGAAATTTACGATTCATTAACTTTTAATTAAGTTTCTTACCACAATTACAAAATTACAATCAACACAAAAACAATGATACTAGATATAAGGCCTTCGCATGGAAGGTTTTGTTATTTTTAATAAACATTTTATGACTTTGGGAATTACACAGCTTATTTATTAACCTTGTTTTCTTAAAAATAAAACCAACCTTAACCCCTTGAGACGGCTTTCCTCCTTTTGGGACTGCATGATACTCAATAAATTTTTCATTTTTTGCATGACTATAGTCTTGGCTTCCTTCACGATTTTCAATGTGCTCAAATTCATCTGACTGAGAATCCGGAATATCTTCGTTATGGAATTCTTCATGCTCGTGACGTCGGGTGATTTCTGTCACTACGTTTCCATTCTCCTTCATTTTGCTTACCTGTTTAAGTATTCAAGTATAATGCTTTAGTAATTTGTAAAAAGCAGCAGAACTTCTTCCCAGTAATAACAAATGTTTTAAAAATTTCAGAAAGTAGTAAAATTATTTCATATGTTTCTGTCTGCTATTTGATATAATTCATCCAATTCCCAGTACTCCTACGTTAAAGTATTGTTTTTTTATTTGGCATCAAATGCGTTATTTCTTACCGTGCCACCCTCTTCATGTAAAATTTGAAATAACCGTCTGACTTGCAAGCATTGCCATAAGTCCAAATTTTCTAAATAAGACATACCTAATTCAAAAACTTAGCTAATAAATACTTCAACAGGAGAACTGAAAGATTGATCTCAAGCTGGTAATAATAATATAGTATCTCTACTAATCCCTAGATATGACTGCAGATACCGGTGGAAAAATTTGACAGTTGCAAATGACTCATTATCAGCTTTCAGAAAATGGAGTCAGCCAGTGCGATTCGCAATTGACCTCAACAAAATTAGACAGAAATACATCAGGAAGTTACAAAGCCCACACTACTTAATTGCTAATTTGACCTATTATTAGGATCATTTGTAACTCGTTGGGATATAATGTTTCATATTAATTTTTAAATAGGTTAACTAAAGTTGTTTATAATAATATTTAAGCACTTCAGAACATTCATTGTAATGAATTCGGAAAGACAATTAAATTGAAACAAAGCAATGTACAATGACACAGTTTATCTACAACGAGTTTATTAACACTAACTCCAAAAAATGTCCATACTATACGAGCATAGTTCAACAGCATCATTTATCCAACTTATGAGTTGCTTTCGAAGCCTTTGCTTTTCTTCTTAGGAACTGATGACAAAAAAATAATTTGTCGGTCAGTAAAACCTAAAATTATAGGGGGTACTGTGTCTATATGAAATAAAAGGTACTAGGTACAACATTTTTCGTCATTTATAATTTAGCTTGAACTGCTACATTTTACTATTCCTTCATTCCGTCACTACGATTTTTTTCTTCTCCACATCCTGTCATTTTCTGCTTTTTACTTCGAGTCAATTTAAAAAAGTTAAAATTGCAAGTTTTGTTGTTAAATGCAAAGTAGAAAAGTTACCTAGGCTATGTCTAGGGTTAGGGTGGTAAAAAAACTCTGAATTGAGTTCTTAAACTTATTCATGAGACTGAAGACTAATCATATTTGCTTACTTTTACAATTACCCTTTGGATGTAAGAAAACCGCACATGGGGCTTGTAACACACAAACAACCCACATCAACATATCAAGTTATTAAATTGCGAGAAAAAAGAAAACATCTCTTTTGCAAACTTTACTAGGTATTTTGCAATTTTTCCCTGAAAGTAAAAAGCAATTTTGCGGCTTTAGTCCAAGCCACAACAGATTTTATTGTCCAGATCCAGAGTCCAGAGTAAATTACTCATTCTCATCTCATTCTTATATTTTTATTTATTTATTTATTCCTTTAGGTTCATTTCATTTAAACCCCAAGCCCCCAGCACTCGACTGTTTTTCATCAAAACTGCATTAATCTATCATCATCATTAAATCTTTCATGCTTCTCAAGCTAAATACAAAAATTATCCTTGTGGATGCACGACTTTTTAAGTAGTAAAAACTGGAAAAATGTAAAATTGTGTAATATAATTGCATGTTCAAATTGGTATCTCAAAATTAAGCCCATACCTCTTTGGTGTCTTCAATATCTGTTGTACGATCATGCCTTCTACTCTGCTGCAAAACCTTTTTTTGTGGCTCTTTGCTGCTATAATACGGGAGCAAATCTCTTTTCTCTGAAGAACTAAGTAAACCCTTACGGGCACCAGGTCCTTCACGTAGTGCTCGAACGATTCCCTGGAAAAAAAATTAAATCTGAATTAGTAAAGCCATTTATTGTTAAATTATAATTTACAACCGTTGTAAACTTTATGCTTTAATAATCTTGCAAGATCATAAGGAAGTTTACTATTGACTACATAATTTGAAATTGGCATTGAACCTGAGGTCATATATATTCATCAAGTAGATGTGGGAGGATTTGTGCTTAAAAGGTTGAGCATTAGTTCTTCACTTAAAATTTCACATACAAGGCTGGTGGCCTTCTTGAATTTTGTTATGGCTTCGTTCATTGTAAAAGTCTCTTTTATTGTTGTATCTCTTACAGTGCAATAAATCGATGAAGTGATCATCAGTCGTGAGTATAAGGTAATTGTTATTTTACAGGTGACACCTTTTAACCATCTACCACCACGGTTTATTTTACTTCAAGAGCTAAAAAGATCACGGACACAAATACAAAGTAACAAAGTGACCATTATGGACTACACCACAAGTTGAAATCATAGCAATAATAATGTGCTAGAAAGATATACCTAAGAGGCCAAGTATTTTACGAGTAAAAACCCTTTGAATCTAAAATATAGGAATCTTATAAGGTAAGAATTCAGCCATGAAAAGGAAAACGTCAAATGAATACCCAATGTTTTGAGATAAAGTAACCAATAATAAGATGACAATGATCAAACGGTATGGATTAGCTATTGCTTTACAAATTACTTCAGATAGTCTCTTGGAATTCTCAATAAACCAAGAGAGTTATGCAATGATTCTCATTGTTAGAGATACCTTTGACCATTCAGGTGGTCTTCTAAGGATAGTAATAATAATGAGTAAAAAGTAACAATGTAAATTCTGCTACTAGATTATTGCCATTCCATGTATTGCTATTGCCTTGGCAGTCTCTGACTGTTGAGAATTTGATTGGCCTCATTGACCAAATAAAAGCATGATTGGGACACGAGTAAGGCTGATGACTGTTTAAGGTATGTGTCAAGTTTGATACAGACTAACTTCAGATACAAACAAGGATTCAATACACACTGGTAAATCCACTCTCTTCTTTCTTTTAAATTCGTTTTGTTTGCTATTTGTCAATTATTTACTGGATATAATCCTCTGTATTATGGCTCTTTTTTAGAATTCAATCTTAATTCTTAAGAAATTCTCAGGTTACTCAGCAGGTAAGACAAGAGTGAGTGAGTGTTGTCTTTGAAGGCATATCTTGCTTTGAATCTTATTACAAAATTTCACCCTTTACTCATTAGCAACTTGTAAGTTATATCAATGTAATGAAAATTATTAAAATGTTTTTTAAACAACTATTTTGATGCATGTTGATGTTATAAAATATTAACTTCAATTTTTCACTCGAGCCATCTTTATATGAATTTTCTGACATTATCTTGACATTTTGTGCACTATCATCTAATGTGTTCGAAAACTGGGTGCCTTAATCTACCAAGTAGTAACTTAATCCGTGGTAACATGCTAATCAAAATGTTTGCTTTAATCTTTATTCTATCGCCCTTGATAGGCAGCTAAATACTTTCTAGTATTGCTTTTATAACAGTGTCAATCACATTTAAATACTCTACTTCATTGCTCGACTTACTACATTATTATTAATGGTTCAAAAGACACATGAAAATGATATTATGTACTTTTGTTTAATCAGATAAAAAGAAATGCAAATGCAAGGAATACCTAATAAGACAACGATGTCCCAAATCCATCAATCTGCAATGCAAAATACTTTTTGCATCACAATTAAATTAAAATTCAAAATATTATTACCAACTGAATACATGCACTAGTTACATATCTCTGTATTAAGTTCACCCCTCAGCCTCAGAATTTAACAAAGTGATTCAAGAGGAGTTCTTAGATTAGAATTAGAAATGTAATCCATTTAACCCATGAAATTCAATTCCAAAGTCAACTCAACCTGTGATGATAAATGGGTCATTTTGACGGCACAGTGACAGGACACAATGTTAAATCATGTCATCGTCTAAAGAACCAAAATCTCACAAGCTACATTATTTAAATCATTTCTTCAACAGAAGAAAAAAAAACTAATTCTAATTCATTTGTAACTACTATTTCTTAAATCTAACGAAGGCAGGAAGGGCGATACCTTCGTCAAGCTTTTGTGATATGAAATCACTCTTATTGTTGCCTGACATTAATAACTGAAAAATCTTCTCTAGTGTTTTTGTCCTTTACTACAGTCTTGTATATTATCCCGCTGGCTATATGCAGTTCAGTTAAAAAACAGTTTTTAACCATTTCATGTAAAAAAAAAGAAACTAAATGACATATCTTCCATAGGGTGATAGTAGAGGTACCATGCTGTGTTGCCTTTAGTTTTTTCTAGATCTCTTCATCCAGAATGTCCATCCTATACTATTAACCATTTTCAAGGTTTACAACGAATAAAGATTGCGTAAAGCTAGACTCAACTAATCATAACTTCATTTCCATGATAAATGAGATAGATGAATTAGATATGAGTACATTGTGTACAACACTCATTATAATCACTGTACCAAAATGATGATGATGATGAAGATGTAATATGCTTGCAAAGATTACTACTCTCCTACAGATATAAATAATCCTGTATGTTGTTACGTTCATTTCTGTATGAACATTTATTTTCATGAAACTCATCTTACAATATTGTATTTAATTTAAGACTCAAGACTCTCTCCTGCCCTGTCGTCACGTCGTCAGTCCCATAACTTATACTTTTCCATTAAATAACTCTCCTAAGCACATTTGTTACAGAAAGGAAAATCCATAAACAAAAAGTGTAAATTGGAGACCTTGAGATCTGGTTGTGCGATATCTTCCTTGGACATCATTGGTTCACTCTGGACATTTAAAAGCTCTCATTTGGTTTTTACACAAAATAATAATAATAATAATATCATGATGAACACTAGACTTTTAGGTAGGACTGTGGGAGTATGAGAATAGTTTGTAAATCCATAATAATCTCTCACCTCATTTTCTGCTCATCTTCAAAGGTAGAGCACTATCAGTAAGTTAAATCAAATAATATATGCTTGAAGAAGACCTCCTGTCAGGTATAGCAAATGAGATGTTTGTGTAATAACATCCATAGATGAATGAGTCAAGTACCTGCCTACTTTCCAACAAGTAAATTATTTTTATGTTAATCACCCTCATTCCCTTCGGAATCTTAATCAAGTTGGACAGCCCAACCCTTCGTGAATTCAAAAACGTGTAAGAAAAAAAAACACTGTGATGAGTTACTATCGAGCAACATCACTCTCATTTTCTCTTGATGAGACACTTCGTCTTTCATTATTATGTTTTTATTGCTGACCTACAAAACAATTAGATGTGTGTACTTTTAAGTATGTGTCTAGTAATAAAATAAAATTCAATATCATTTATAATGATAATCTAGATAGAAGGAGCAAGTTCATCAAGTTAATGCTATGTATTAAGTAAAGGTTAATAGAAATTGAAACTAAATCTTCCATTTTAATTTACATTTGATTAAGACATTTTAGCCAAGATTTTGGTTTTATGAAGGATGCTCGTTTTCTTTAGATTTGGTTGGTAAAATTAAGTTTTTGTGGGTAGAAGTGCTTTTTTCTATGAGATTCAAAAGAATTGGTAAAGATGCTAGTGTTTTTTGAGTCGTTGCAACTACCGAAAGAAACTTTAGGGATCTGAAGACTGAAGCAAGTAATTTTATATCTAAGAAAAATGAATTCCCGGTGTTGGAATTTGTTTTAAAAGAATCTTTGTGTAGCACTCACTTTCAATGTAAACTCGTTTTTTGCATCATCAGATAAACTCACATACTTAAGAACAAAGGTTAGTCTTCAGTGTAATTACATGGATAAAAAATGTCGACAAAGATAAACAATATGACGTATGCATCCCTATTAAAAAACAGAATTTCTCATGTTTTATTGAATACAATAATATAACATTGATACAATTAATTACTTTGTTCTAAGATATTAGGTCATCTACTTGTAAAAAACAGTTGTGATTTATGGCAGATAGCATAAAATGAAACTCTGGGTAAAAAAGAGCACATTTAAGTATAATCTTGAAAAATTAATTCAAAGTCAATGAATGAAATTAAGTCCACCCTTATTTATTTTTATCCTCGTAAATTAGCTTTAAAGAACAAGCACCGGCTTTTATATAATATATATATATTATAAAGGAGACAGATAAGCAATGCAAACAAGCTGGCTGATGTAACTGAGATAACATAAATTTATTTTCTCACAGTTAATGGTACAAGAAAAATGCAAACTGTGATTACTTTTTTTTGCTTTTACTAGACCTGCCCATATCCAACTGTAATGCGTAGGTGTTTTAAAAATTCTCCCACGGCCTACACCATGGATTAACGAAATAAACCCATTTATTCAAAAGGTATTAATAATCATGTTACGTCTCAAACATAATCAGCCCATCCATTTCACTCTTGACTGATCGATGTCAATAAATAAACGTAGAGAGACAAATATATATACAAACAATTAGGTAAGGTAGAGCATAAAAATAGGAGAGTATTTCCATAAACTCTCAAGTTTTCTCACAAGACAACAGATGAGGTGTTAAAAATTCAGGAAATGAACTGTTTAATTGAGATCTTTGTCACTGAACATAAATTCGCTGCAGCGTGAAAAACAAACTTGATAAAACAGTTTCGCTTTCTTCCTATACAAAAAGGCTGAAGCATGAAAATCAGCATTACCTATTCTATTCTATTCCGGGCTCTACGAACTTTATCTAATTAACAGTGTACATTATTATTTCCCTTCTTTCTTATGTATCCGTTGACTTTTTGGATTTTAAAATGTTGCAGTGTCTCATTGTACTTTTAGCTAAGAGCTGAGCAGGTGTGTATGTAAGAAATGTATGTATGTGTTCTATTTAAAGAAAACAAACATGATAAAGGAGTTAGACTTTAGTGTTCAAAAACTCAGAAAACGTTTATGCTGGGTCACCAACAATGAAACTCTTGATAAAGAAAAGGAAATAATAATATTGAGAGTTCATGCTCCAACAATTATAGTCAGCCGTTCTCCAAACGGTTGCATATTATTTGTACTTTTATTATGTCACGCTTCGACAAGCCTTAGTCAATAGGGATAGAGGTAACAGCCATGAGAAAATTCATTGAGAAAATTCAATTCTTTTAATTGCAATTGTTGAGAGTGCACTCTAAGCAATTAAACATGATGGATAGCAATAACCTTAAACTCAACTCAGCAACAAACCGCATAATAAAAATATACACACATATACTTAATTTTGAGTAATAGGTAGGTACTAGGTAGGTAGGCAAGTAAGTAAAAAAGTATAAATGAAATGAAATTTGATTTGCTAAACAAAACGTAAAATTTGACAACCATCGTGATTGATAATGTGTCAAAATTACTGAAGGTCTGCAAGAAAATTAGCAACTTAGCGTGCAAATAGTAATAAAACTTGTAAATTTTTTCAACCATGATTCGTGTAATTAGCAACTTGATGCATGTAGCATGACTGAATTTTGATGTTGTTAAGTATTATTTGTCCATAACTATATATTACTGTATTGTAAAAGCAATAAGTAAAATATCAGTAGCAAGATAAGAGATACAGTATTGACTTTGATGTAAAATTATGAGAAAGCATTTTAAATAAGTAGGAAATGCTTGGTAAATTTAATTGAAACTTCATGTAGTTATATTAGCAACATTACAAGTTTTAATAATCAAGATAATTAAAATCTCCACTGTTTTAAGAGGATCATCCTAAGTGTTGAGTGATAATAGCGTATCGTATTAAACCATTAAGAAAATATTTAATTGACAGCACAATGTAATGCAAACTCTATACAGGAATAAATCCAAGAGATTATTTTCAAAATATTATACAACAATTTCCGTATACCTACCTCATTACTGACGTCTCCTAAATGCTGAATTTCCTCTGTTTCGTAGACATCTTCAACTTCATCGTGAGTTGTGATCTTTTTCTCGTTTGTCTCCTTTACAACTGCATCTTCTGGAATTTCTTCCACCGCTACCCATCCCTCTTTCCCTTCCATATCATCTCCATGAGTGAAATGCTGTAGGAATATTTTAATATATAAATTTTACAGCTTTATGAGGAATAAATATTTGAAAGTAGAGAGTTTTAAGCAAAAAGGAAAACTTATAAAGAAATAATAGCTTATGGCTTATTCATCAGAATTAATTTTATATTTGAACTTTGTATGGTACAGAAATTTAATAAAAATGAATTTAAAACTAAAGATTAAAACCCGAAGGAAACATGTTTTATACCTCTGTATGCTCTGATTCCTGCTTATCCGTATCTTCCGTAGTGTTGGTTGTGACAATTGGTCCCGAATCATCAACAACTTTGCCATCTTCAAGAACAATTTGACGCTTCACCCTCGTCTCAATCTGTTTTGTTGTTGTCAACTCCACTCTTTTCTTTTTCACCCATTCTTCTGAAAAACAACAGTTACAAACTTTATGTCAAAACAAAATTTAATTCATCATCACGGAATCATTCACACAACTTGCAGTTTAGATAATTTATCCTTCGAATAATAAATTTCCAAAGAATATAAAAAAATCAGCAACAAGCTGTCAAGAGTAATGAAATACTAACTGTAAAATAATTAAATAGCTTGCTGCTACTCCTCCAAGTAAGCTAAACTCTTTGTTATCAATAAGACAAGAAAATCATATCTCACGAACGTAAGATTAGCTTTTACAGTCATTTCCAATTTCTTTACGATCAAAATGAACTGATGAGATAATCAGAAAATGAATTTTTCTATACTGAATCAGTTCCATCAGTAAAATCCCATCTGTCTCATTATGAAGTTGATTAAAAGCTAGAACGTCCTAATAATAAACACTTGTTACTACCTGGTCATTACAATGTTAAAGTATTTAACAGCTCATCAGTCAAAATCAGAGATTTGCTGATTGGATTTTGCTATACAATTCAATACTCAGTATTGGAATTCTGTTAGTTTAATTTACTCTTGACTTGGCTAAAGCTGGCAGTAAAAACCTTTTGCTAAATGAATCAAAGTGCAAAGTTAAATTAGAAAATTAGAAACAAAGAATAGTTTTAATCAAGAACGATCTGCCAGTCATTATTACTCATTATCAATATTAAATTTTTTCTCCCAGGGTACAACTTGTTCAATGATCAATAAATTCATCACAGTAAAATTTTTTGCTGGAAAATCAATAACTCCCATTGTTTGTTCCACACAAATAATAGAGTTACTAAAAATTTTCAATAATGAAATCCCATTTAATGGATTTCCTTTGTTCAACCGCTCACAAAGTCAATGTCAATTGATAACGCCTTTCTATCTCCCTATATGCCCATTTCAAAACTTTTAAATTATTTATACCTATTTGAAAATTGTTTCTTCATACAACAATCTCTGTATTATTCATATTTACAAGAAGTACGTGACTGAATGAGTATTAACCTGTGCATGTAATGCAGGTTAAATATGAAAAAGTAAAAGTGATACAACGTTACAAACTATACTTACATTACATATACATATGAAACAAGCTTTTTGAAACTGAAAGGGAGTATCTCCTATCTACACAGGTGAAATATGAAGATTCATCTTCATCTGTCACGCTCAATGAATTGGTGTTTGCAACGAGGAAACTCACTTGATGAAATCAGCCCTTCGGGGATTCTTTGCAAAATTAAACCCTTTATAATCAAATCAGACAAGAAATTAGGAATCCATGCTCTATTTTTCTGGCTTGTATACCTATAAATTCATGTATCTTCCTTAATATTTGAACGAATATTGATAACTTTATTTATTTATTTGGTTAGCTAGTTACCTGTATGCTATCTTATAATTAACAGTAGATTACTAAATCTTTGAACTGTTCTTACCTAAAACAATTAATCCCCTGGGGATCGTTGCAAATGCGTTAGTGCTGTTTTTTATTCAACCTATGAATAATTGATATTAAAAAATTAACTGACAATAGGGTTCTAATTAATAAAATATGGTAGATCGCTCGTTAATCATATAAAATACTCGAGGGTGTGACCTAAAATTTATACTTGTAGCTTAGTAATATAATACAAAACACGTTAGTAATTGAATATAAAGCAAGTGGGAAAACATCAGTTGTACATTTGAATTCGCTTTCAATTTCTAAAATGAGCAAGTGTGATTTAAGATTAAGACGTCACGCCTCCTCTCTCATGAGTTGATCTTAAGCTAAATGCATAATTTGATTGACACAGCTCAGGTCAATAATTTTAGTCTAATTTCATTATGTTTCATGCCCAACCACATGTCATACACCTAAATCCAATGGATTCCTAATAATTTTACAATAAATTAAACTATCTACTTCTCTACCAATTTAAAAGTTGTATTCTATATAATGCAAAACAATTTCAACAAATTGCAAAACAGTAGCCATTCTTAAAAAATGCTGTCAAAAGACAGGAAACCCTCATTCCAAGGAAAATGAAGGAGAATTGAATTCTCTAATGAAAGGGAATAACAAAACGAAGCAATGTATTAATAATTACCAGTCTTCTAACTTGTCTACTGTCAACCAACATCATTATTAAATTAGTATTATTGAATTTTCTGTGGTAATGAAAATTGGCAAATATTACTGTAGCAAGTATGATACTTAATTTTTTCATTCTATGTCGTAAAGGTAAAGTTAAGCAGAAAAGTTCCAATTTGTATTAGACTACAAGTAAAAATCAAATAAGTTGTGATTCATCAGTGTTGCAACAAAATAGGATCATAATATCATCGTCATCAATGTCACTTTTACTCAGGAACCCATGTCTAAGGATGAAGGTCGTTGATTGTCAAATACTCTAGTCTTGTCAGTTTCCGTTGATGAGATATCTGATATTATTTGTAAAAGGTGGTCTACTCTACTCGTTTCATACTTCAGTTTGTAACCTTAAAGATAAATCCACTATACTTTTAACTACATCACAAGCATTTTATGATTTTATCTCATTATTCCTATTATTACTTTTATCTTACACTATTTACTATACACAAGATTCATTATCTACACATTGTTAGAGCATCTGACTCATCAACTATTTGAAATACCTTCTCTAATGATATTATACCATTTTGTTTATTTTTCCTTAAATTATTTACTCTGGATGATTTAAATATTCTTGAAATCTCTGTGACACATGATATTTACTTTATTAGACAATTATATTCTGTTTAATTCTATGAATCTTTTTTTTGTGGCATTTTAGGAATCCCAAAGCTAACAAGAAATTAGTAGGTTACTTTACTAAATTACAACATAATGTAAAAAAATACATTGTTGCATTAGGTTTGTATACAGATAAGTTAAGTGGATTCCAAATTCCAATGGAATAAGAGAAGAATCAACTCTAATTGCTGTGAAAGAATAGACAACCTGTCTATTCTATTCTTCCTCGTCTTAAGTAACATATTTTGATTAGTGATATGAAATAATCTTAAGTTGTTATGCTGCTTTGGCATCATACAAATATTCATGTTACTGTCTAAACATATAATTCTATTTAGTTATGACTTTCTCGAAAGTTTGCAATATTTTATTATGATTTGAAGGCATATTTTTATTTGTTAACTTTGCATCTTTTTTTATTACTGTACTATTGGAAAAATTATTAAAAATTAAGGTGTAAGGCTCAAGTTGTTTTTTAAACAACGAATGAATTCTCTTTCTAATGTAAGGATCTTTTCCGAAATAGATAAAACTTTTTGTTAGCTATTTGCCAGCAACCGGGTCCATTACAGATATCAAAAAATTGAGACCCTACTAAAGTGCTCCCACCACAATTAAATTTATCATCCTCCTCTTGTATAGAACAGGGCTAATGGATTCGGTCCAACGAAATGGATAACGTAAGTACTACTACATTAAAATAAAAGTTTTTACAAATGGAAAAAGCCAGATTAGTGAGATATGTTGTTCAGCATTCATTATATTACACATTAAAATTTTCAATTTCAATGTACATCAGCAATTTTAACACCACCACCGGATGAAGTTAAAATAGATATGATGTACCCACCTATAATTCATGTACTCGTCTATTTGCACCTGAAATGGGTATAATGTATCCATGTCTGTTTGTTACATAGGCCTCAGCGTCAGGTCACTCAGCGTGAAATGAATCCTTACAAGACAACATGCATAGCTAAATGCATGTATAACTACTAGCATAATAAGAATTCAAAATTTAATCATTTATTTTTTATTTACTACACAAGAGGTTTACCTAACTACGAGTTATACTACGTTTGAACAAAAACTATCTGTCTACTATTTTAATACAACTTATTAGACCCATGGTGAATTCCGTGTGGAGTAGTTTGAAGTTTGAGCTATGTAAGTAAGTCTTAAAGAAGTTGAAGAGAAATTTTTTTCTTTAATAAATAAACATGGAAAAGATTTTATGCAATGTTTTGTTTTTCTATTTAAAATATAGGAACCTGTCTTAATTGTCTAGATACAGAGTCAACAATTACTAAATCATCTTCCCATAGATCCAACGGGCTTAGAAGTAATTCTTTTCTCTTATAATATTATACTTCTACCTCAGCTCTCTTATTGTCTAGTCTCATCTCATGTAATTGTCAGTCAGTCAGTCTTATGTTCTAAAAATGTAGGGTGGGGATATTTATTCCATATTGATGTTGCATTGTGATAAATAAATGTTGTATGCATTCTCCAAGTGATGGGCTATAAACTAATGTTGTTTAAGGTATTAAGATTGTAATACTTTTACAAGTAAAAATAATAGTAGTAAATAATAATAATAAGATATAGTAGATAATAATGGATGCATTATTTAGTGACCTGGAGGGAACAAAAACTTTTTTATCACAATGCAATGCAACAAAACAACTTAGAAAAATCCTCTATCCATAATTCTATATGTATACATTTGTACATAATATAATATATGAGGATTCAAATGATGTATAATTGAGTTTGAGAGATTATACCGACCTCTCATACACTATTATTACCACTATTATTAAGACTACACACACACACACTCTTTTCTTATCATTATTATTATTATTATTCATAATAATAATGATATTCCGTTTGTGGTAGTGTGTGTTTGGTTGGTGATACTAATAATGGTGGTAATTCAGTAGGATTGAGATCTAAGATTGGTTAAAGAGAGAAAGCAAAATTGGTTTATATCAACCTCATATCAACTACATTACATTAATAATAATAATAATAACATTAATCTTCAATAGATTGTTTTTCATTGTTCAACCTCTTTCTTTGGCTTCTATACGACTTAAATGCCGACAGTTTAAGTAATTTGGCAGTAGTCGATAGTAATAATAATAGTACTGGTGGTATTTGTAACATTATGTTTGCCTTAAGAAAAAGTGCGTTACTTAAATAAAAAAATATGAGTATTTCACAATGAATTTTATATTAGCACTATTTTACATAGATAAATAAATTGGAATGGGACTCGAATGATTACTGCCTATCTACTAGACTACGCTAGAGTGATTTTATGGCGATATTAAATTAAGGTGACGATGTATAGAAGCCAGGGGTAAATCGCTACTTGTATAACAAGAAATGATAAAAAAGACTTGGGTGAGCAACAAATTAAATGTCCCAGTTGGCACAATAGATAGGAAATGATCGGCTTCTCGAAACAATGGTCACGACTGGCTTGAGAGACCTCATCACTGAATTTTTACTAAACAGAAAGATTATTTTAACAAAGAGTAAACAAATTGATGTAGATACATTTATATTTTATATAAAGAAGATGAGCCGTGTCAGCTCAGCTTGGCCAATCGTTTGTTAAAAGAGTTAAGTCTCTTTGCGAAAGAAAGTGTAAAATCTAATTGAAAATCTTCATTTTCAACTCTACTATGTGAGAACTACCAAAAAGAATGTTTTTTCACTTTCATACTAACACATAATAATATCATTGGCTGACCTCCATCCGTCAGAATTTAAGTAGTTAAGAAGAAGAAGGTTCATATACTAACTAGCATAAAAGAATAAGTACGATTATAACCAAAAATGCTTTAGTAAATTGAATGATGTACAAAAACAATAACAAAATGATTATTTTATCTTCTACATATCTGGTATTAAAAATTTGCTAGAATGTATTTAAGTGATGAAAACTTTCTTGACGTTTAGCAAGACGGATTGGAGGATTTACAAATTAACTTGAAGATTTTAAAATCTGTATTTAAAAAAGGATAATAGCATCTGTGAGTTTATCTTTTTTTTTAGTTGACTTGTAATAATTGGAACTTGTGTGCAAACAATCAATTCGACTAAGCAAGGGACCATGACTCTTTTCAATAGGTTTTTGAAAAATAAAGTCTGTTTAGAGTCCTTCTTCTATGACGGGGGTAAAAGCCATAGGATAATATTCAGCTTTTGAAGAGGGGCCAGTGACTGAGGAGATTGTTGATTTTTAGCAATTCCATTTAATTTCAAACACTTTACATGTACTCCTTCATACAGTCTAGGTTTCGAATTCTTTTAAGATGTAAATAATAACAATAAGACACAATGGGTTAGGTTCCTTGTTCTACACACACAGAGTAAAAACAACTCACGCAAACTTCTTCCGGAACTTTGATCCGGCAGCTTCCCGTTATCCATTCTTTAATTTTTTGTATTCAGTAATTAAAAGATGTAGCGGGGATCTCATGTGTGTAGTGAGAATCGTATTAAAAATTAAATGCTTTATGAATCCTTCTAATATTTTAAGTCTAACGGGCCCATTCTACCAGATCAGGTACCGGCTCGACGTCTCACTATAATGACTAACCACCGAAGTACAACACAATTGTACTTGCCTTAGTAAAGGAGCAATATCAGTAGGGGTGTATAACAATTGGCCATAAAATCTATTATAGAAACCATAAAACCTCGAGTTTAATTTTCACGATTATTTTCAAAAGTGCTACTGCTACGTCTGACAAGATTGTTTTTTTTTGTTTTTTAAGACTAACTGGAGTCTGATTGTTTCAAGGAAAATAGCTTAATTTTCTGTGAGTCATTCTTCTCGTGTATTATTATGTCTTAACATGCAAACGGTTCTTACATCATTGTGCACATTTTGCTAAGCAAACAATGGCCCTTACTTAGAATCACAACCATACATGCATAATAGTAATAGCCCTGTTATAAAATGCATCCGGAATCTTGTAAAATTCTCGTAACTCATTATGGCAGTCTGTATCCTTATAAATGATAGAGGATGCAGTTTTGCTAAATTGTAATAATGCCTAATTTCAGAAGAAATTTAATCAGCTTGTATTCCAAGTGAAATCTGAAGAGCTCGAAGCATTTCGATCTGTTGAAGGGAATCCTAGCAAAAGTTTCGTTCTAAACGTTAACTAATTATATAAAATTTAATGAATAGTAAATTTTTTTAGCTATTTAGAAGTACGTAAAAGATTAAGATTAGTATCAGACGCATGAACCTTTTATTTTGTAAATTCAATCTCTTTAAAAAATAAAAACAGATATAACTGCAAAATTTAGTATGCTCTGTGTGAGTCCATGAGGAAGAAAATTAAACCATGCAATCGAGCTTCCAATTACGCACATTATTTCGTCTCAAGTCTGTATCTTAAATTTATCAAAGACTTGTAAAAAAGAAATATCTAAACTAATATAATGCCGAAAATAATCATTTCGATATGCTGTATCAATATTGATCGATTATCTTATAATCAGTTCCGCATTGGTAGCTCAAGGGGAATGAATAAAATACACACCATGCTGTTTATTCAATAAACAGACAAAAATGTTTAAGATAATTAGATCGAAAAAAAGATTGGAGTAGAATGTTTTAAAAAATGTTTTTTTTTAAATAACAGGAAGGCATGTTTTATGCCTAGGATTGACCATTCGGTCACAATAACAATTAAAGCAATAAAAAATGAGTTTACTTCACAAGAAAATCTATCTAAAGTGCAAGAATATGCTGTAAAATGTTTGATAAAATAGAATAAAAGGTCCTTACCTTGTTTAGTCGCAGCGATAGTATCACCATCAGAGGAGACCTGTAATAGGGAGGGCAAAGGTTCAGAACCACTGTCAGTTAATGTAGGACTGACGGATGTGGACGAGGTCAATGCGTAGTTGAATCGTGGTTGATGCGGGTATGAAATCGTGATCACCACCATGTTTTATACCCCTACTTTTCTTCTTGATTAATCACTTTCCAATAAGATTATTAACACGTTGTAATATTTTTAAAGTTAAACTGTTATTATAATTAAGTTTAAAAAGAACAAGGCTGGAGTAGCAAAAGCGTGGTAAAAGTGTTACAATTATTTACTTGTATAATCCTTACTTATACTTGTAATATTTTAATGAGGTAATAGGGACAGGTACAACATTGAAAGCAACCTGGTTGTTAACTTTTTGACAATAATATTTTATAGCGAAATACTGTGGCGGAACTCATGAAGTCACTATTTCCTTTACAAACGAGCGGCTTGACTAATTAGCCGTGTCGATCATTAAGCCACACAGTGCATTACTAATGGTAAAGTCGGGTAAAATCCTTTCAGTACAGTTTATCTACTTTAATAATAAAGTTTAGATTTTCTTGATCTAACTCGTGCTGAATTGAAGGTATTTCGTTCAATCAGCCATCATATCAGTGCAACAGACAGAATCTACAGCCATGCCATGATGATGATGATGACGAGGACAACAATAACGCTTCACGTTTTTTGGGTTAGTAAATAGGAACCAGAAACTAACCCCAAGAAATAATGAACTAGCTAGGAACTTTTTGCCTACTTTTGATCTACTCTCTAAGCTTAAATGAATAGGAAGAAGTTGAAGGTTTATTGGAGTAAATCGAATCGACTCCCGTTCAATTTGCCTTAAACAGCTCTATCCAACTTTAGAACTTGACAGCTTTACTCATTCAGAAACAGTTCAATCTTTGTCATAACGAGTTTTAATACTGTTGTTGTATAAGAGAACACAAGCAGTAACTCCGTTTTATCAAACTTTTCAATGTTTCTGTCCAACTAAACTTTTGCTAGACTCTGACAGGCTGACTTTGATTCTTTTCTTGTTAATTCTCAAGTTGAGAAATAAATATCTTTTGAGAATTGATGCATGTAGAAACCTTCTAAAATCTTGAATCGAACTTGAAGACAATCAATGGAAAGATTTATGACTTTTCTTGAGATTAAAGTTGGGAGACTTGTGAAGAGTCAGGAAAACCCCCGGTATGATAATAGTCTAAGCAATCTGTTCGGTACCGTTGGATAAAAGTGCATGATGATTAGTAACTTATTGATTTGCATTGCTTGTTATTATGATTCTGCCCACACAAGTTGTTCAACTTGATTATCATCTGAATATCATTAATTTAATGCAGAATTTTGCTCAGTAGTACTCCAGTAGGACTTCCAATTCCAATAACTAATTCCGTGATGCCCCTATAAGGTCACGGACACAATTTCAGATAAAAGAGTCCCACTGCTCAGTTCAATCAATAGGGAATCAACTTGGTAACTCTGTATGGGTTCTATAGAAGAAAACTTTTGCAGCATTTGATTTCAGCAGGTTGAGAAGCAATTCCAGATTTTGATGAGAATCTACTTATTAGCAAATGATATATCTAGACAATTGGGAGGTTTAACCGTTCTCCAAACATAAACTTCTATGTAATTCTATAACCCCGTTGGAATTTGATTGAACGGATAAATTCTATTATATTATTGCAATTTTATGCAATCACTAAGAAGCCCCCACACTTTCCATCAAATGTCACAACTACTATTATTAATCTTGAGATGAAACTTAGGTTAAAGTTTCATATGACCGTGCAAAAGTTGGGCGACGATCCTATTATAATAATGATCTCATATCAACACTATTAATGACTTTCAGTAGATCTTGTTTATTCTGAGTAAAAAGCGAATCCAAACCTCACGTAAGACTGATCTTCACAAGTAATGAGGTAATGTGGTAAAAACTCTTGTGATAATGTCACTTCTACAACATCCACGTGCAGTAAGGCTAGTCTAAAAAGTCTATATCAAACTGAACTAACTAGTTGCATTTGTTTCACTACATAAAAAGCCAACTTCAAACAGCTCTTTTACTTTTTACACTTGGATACTTGAAGTTTCAAAAAAATAAGCTTTTACAGAAAGTTTATACTTTTCCTTAAAAAATCTCAACTCTCTTTGAGAGTTTCAAGTGCTTATAAACCAATTTTTTTATGACACTTGCATCAGCAATAATATAACTTCTGGTCAGAGAAGAATTACTGCATTTGGAATGAATTTCAAGAGTAAGAGTAAACAAACACGAGATGATTATCCATGGGTATTCAATCCTTTAAAGATGACAAGTAACTAAATGAGTGGGTTGAATTGTAAAATGCTAAACGCGAATATCTTTCCTCATCTAGCACCTCTTTCTTATTCTCCTACCCTGTTAAAGAACTTAACCCTTTTCAACTGTTTAAAACTTCACGTGTAGTTTTTTTTTCTTTCATGGGTTTAAAAGGAATCTATCTGTACACAAGAGATAAAAATTCATTGTCACTTTCCGTAAGTTTTTTATCAAATTGGATTGTTATGTAATGATGATATAAGAACTAAGTGGTAAATCTGGTAAAATGAAATTCCCTATTTATTGTGGATCCGAATCCCGTGTAATCCCGTACGCTGTGTTTGTTGTGGCTAATTAACAAGAAAGGATTGAAAGAGTTTTAAGAGAGGATTGAAACGATGCGTGGGCGACGACGGGCGGATTTTTACTATCGCTGATTTGGTATGTTGCAGAGAGAGAGACTTTACACTTTGTTGAGAATTGTTGCCTATATCGAATTTACTTACGGATCTACCTGCCTCGATCTACCTGTGGGTTATTATTATTAAAGATATGCATATGCCTTGTTACTACCACAAGTAGAAGTCTACTACTACTACTACTACTGCTATTCTATTTTATACATCTACCTCACCTGTCCGCTCTCAGTCTATCTGTGTCTATCTCCCTTTGGCCCATGTAAAAGTAGAGGTGAGTAATGTTTAAAACCAACTATAAGTAATAATGCTTTGCATTGGGATTTCCTCTAATTGAAATCCCTAGAAGCAAAAATGTATGCAAATGCTAAAAGAGGTTCTATTCCAAAGAATCTAAATGTAAAACACTATACACTCAGTGTACCCCAAGATGAAAAAGAATGAAATAATGGAGTTAAAAAGCAAATCCAAGTAAGAAGAAACCTTATCCATTTGTTGGTATTTCATTTCTCTAGTTTGTTTGTATGTGTATAAAGCTAGAATCAGGATTGACTTTTTACTTGTTTAGAAAAATCTGTTTCGAGATGCTTTTAAAAGTTTGTTCTTAACACTTTACTTTGCCATATCTACTCAAGGCTTTTTTTACAAAATGAAATGAATTCGGGATTGAAGATAAGGAGCAATTTAATGTAAATTTGATGATCTCTTGTGAATTTTCTTAGTAAGAAAAAGAGTTAGACTGAAGGCTTGAGTTGTCTACTACTGTGTCTAGTGTATAAACAGGTTACCGACGAGGACTAGAACGTTAAGTTTGAAAAAGGAGTAATAACTCTCTTCTTCTTTCGTCCATGCAATTTCGGAACGTAGCAACTAGTCTTATACTACTTTTTGTCTCTTTAAAAATTTATCCCCTAGCAATTTACAATTTACTACGATACGGTTCCAGTTCCAGTGCCAAGATCTCAGGTGCAACGAATTGCATTTGCCAAGAAAGTAACCAAGGGACAGTGAACATTAGACAGGGCAGGATGAGAATTCGATAAAAAAACGGATTTTAAATCCTTTATTTTATTATCAGTCAATTGCAGTAGTGAGCATCTTCTAGTTACTAAAGTAAACTGGTATATGGAATGGATGATTCTCACAATATTTCGGCTCTTTTTCACAGCTTCGTCATTCTTTTACTGTAAAATATTATATGTATTATCTACTTGTAATGTATTATTATTCGTAAGTAAGTTCTAAGGTTCCATGACTTACTCATCATCATGTCGTGTCGAAAAATTAAGTACATGCACTTCATCTCATGCAACCATAGGTAATCTTTCTTTTAGTTGTAAATGGAGGTATGTAACATTTTAAAGTAAAATAATAAAAATACATACACTTTGATGATCATGAAATACAATAAAAAGAATACACTTGACCATACTTCCAACCGAATTATCTTTCAGATTAAACTTTTTAAGGTATAATGTACTATAATGGTATAAAAAGTTGATATAAGTGGAGTGTCCATTCGTGTAAAAAAACGCAACTCTACTCTACTGCTGGATTCGACTTACTTTACACTAAACGCAACGTTAGGTAATGAAATGACGTAATCCAGGTATTTTTGGCCACATTTACACTCACACTCTCGATAGCTTCCATAATACATGTAAGAATCTTTTCATCTATAGTTTAAAAGTTGCTTGAGAGCATCCAAATTGAATTGCATGTACTTTGATAGAGATAATATCAATAGTATGTAATAATAATAATAAAAGAATAAAATCTTCAAGTAATATAGGCAGTCTTTAATAATTGTAAATCTTAAAGTCTTGAGGCATTAGGCCAGAATCATAAAACACTACATGAGCTGAATATTATTAGCATTATTAATTACTTTGGTTTCTGTAACTCACATCAAATTGCATGGCATGGGGTAAAACATGATGGAAAGAGTGATGAGCATAACCGACTCTTAAAATCAACTAATTTTGTCATCATCACTCACATTCTTTTATGTTCCTTCATTAAAATAAGCTCTTTGATGATGAGTCAGTGGGGCCTGATATAAAATTCGATTCTTTGAATGTTCCTCATTGCCATTTTAATAAGTCCTCACTCTTAATATCGCCACATCATCCTTATCATCATTATAATTGGTATTCCTTGCTAATGAAAGTATCAAGTGTCCTTTTAGATTTTATAATCCTTCTTTTTATTATTTAAGACCTCTATACTGAGCTAAAGTCGTGTATTAGTCTTTGCTTAAGATTAATTTATCTACGAGTAACTCCCCATCTACTAACTTCTGCTAGGTAAATTGTAAAAGTATCCCCTTTTTATGAGGTTTGACAGTTGAACTAGTGTTGTTGGTCAGGTACACTAACAACTGTAGATTAGGGATGAATGGTAAAATTTTAATAATGCTATTATGCTAATATTAGCCTAGAAGAGTTTTTATTGCTGTCCTTCGTGCTTGACTTATCCAATAACTTAATCAGCATAATACAATAATATTAATAATAGTATTATTTTTGTTCCATTCTTTATGCCTCTTTCTTTCTATTCTGGTGTCCATCTTGCAAATTTAGAATGCACAAAGGTATCTTGGTCCATCGTCAGTCATCTTTAGATCTTCACCTCTGTCTCATTCTGAAGATGATGAGAAAGGGAGAGAAGAATAAAGTTTAAAGAAGAGGAGAGTGTACAGTTAAGTATTAAAATAAAATTTTGACTCGTAGTCGTGAATCTTTTAACCTTTAAATTTCCAAGCGTGTGTACACGTGTGTGTGTTTCTGTAATGATGTATGGCTTGATTATAGGGAAAATGATTTAAGGTTTTATTAGTTAAGAATGAAGAAGCATCTTATTATTAGATGAAAAAATTGTATGAAAAAGGTTATAGAATTTACTGATGAGCTGCCAATACTATTTGTTTAAAAAAATTCAGCATTGATTTGCATGAATTAAGGAAAGAATATCATAAAGTTAATAGTCATACTCATAATGATGATGATGATGATAGTTGGTGATGATCGAAAATCGCATATATGTTGAAATTCACTCTAAAAATCGTTCTGTGGTTGACCACAAGCTTAACCAACTAAATCTGAGGCAGAAAATTCATTTCGCCGCTTTATCTATGTATATAAACCTTGTTGTTAAGTATAATTCCGCAGTACCCACATTTTGCTCTAATTTCTTTTTTAAATCTTATAAGATAAACCCATTCGGAATTCGATATCTGCTCTCAATAAGAAAACAAACTTTTTGTTCTACTGATTTCTATTAGACTCTGACCTGTTTCAAAGTAGGAGTAAGTTTTGTGCAGAAAAGTAAAGGAATTATAATAATAACAGCTACTTTCATGAACTGTGGTTATGCTCACACAGTGGAATGATAATAACAATAATAACATGAATAATGAATCGACCCACCTAATATGAATACGCTTCCGGTTATCTTTTGTGCATGAAAGCCGAAATGGGAAGTCATCTTCAGTTAGCATAACGATATGAAAGATTACGGATTACTTTTGATTGGGGTAGAGTCAGTAAGTAAAAATCACTTGGGAAAATTGAACCCTCTTGGTACCGTAATATTATTTGATAGTTAACCCATAAGAGATTTATTTTGATCGCTACTTGAATCTCTTTTTCCTATTATACAAAGTTTGAAGTTTTAAGGAAATCTACATTTATTATAATAATCTAAATATAATGTAGGTATGTCTGAACATAAAATGTTTTTGCTTAGGTCATATGCACTTGCTTTCGGTTGCAAAAAAGTTTTTCTTCAAATAAGAGAGAAAATAAAATTAACAGGGCGTTTAAGCCTTTTTCTCAATTCTGTCCTGGCATTAAAGTCCAGTTATAATAATAATGATAATAATGTATTCAGAGTTATGAAAGAGTTTAAGCTTTGATGTAGTGATAAAACATCATCCCCTAGGGTGGCCTGTCTTTGTGTTCCTAGTTAGCTCGTTAATTCACCAAAAGTCTCGTACCAAGTTAAACCCCCAATGGTATTTAATAAGAAGTATAAAGAAGCTAGGGAATATTATATTATATAATAGGAAGCAGTAGGAGCATCAAGAACTTAAATTGCCATCAAGATAAAAAAGATAGAGATGAAGTTGAAACGTGAGTTTCCTTCTATTTTGTGCATTTCATTCGTTCCTTTGCCTAATTTGTCCTCTTCTTAAATAAAAAACACAATACTAACCAAATATTTGCTTTGAAAATTAACCGCAATCTTAAGAAAGAGTTGCTTTTATTAAATTCAGCTTAATTTATGATTTTCTTATTCTATTTTAGGTCAAGTTTACTACTATAGTAGTTTTCCAGCTAGGATCTCTACTGATTTTAAGACCTTTGTTTTTCGTATTTTGAGATGTACTTTTTTTAAAAGTGATTGTAACCAGTGAATTATGGCATTGCTTCACTTTTCACACATATTACAATACCGAATAACAAATTACCCGGGATCCGGGCTAAGTCTGGACAACGAAGGTATGGACGGTCAAAGTATGGACAAAAAACGTCTGGACGGTCAAAATATGGACGTGAAAAAATGTTAGCCCTAGAACACAAAAATTAGATGACAGTTTTGTATTCTTGGATTAACGTTGAAAAGTATTTAAAATCATTGTTAGCTACATCCATGTAAAAACAGCCCTAGAAATGTACAAAGAAATCCGCATTTGCTAATAATTAATATTCAGTGACAGTAATAAAATAGGAATGGCCTTTACACTCTGAAGTAGTTTTATCTTACTCCTAGCTTAAATGTGTATTTTATTCATTCAGAAAAATCTAAACGACTTTAATAGTCTTTTAGCATGATGGCCACTGATAAGCTATTAGCACCTAGAATACTCACAACAACGGGATAAATTACAGATATATTTTAACTACAGAATTTCATGTGCACTAAGTTCTTGCTACCATACCTTAAGAAAGGTCAGTGTCAGTTTATCTGTATAGTAGGACAAAATCAATACTATTTCTCATATTATTGCTACTCTTCCAAAACCTGTAGCATTGCTATAAACTTTCCATAAATTTAACAACTATTAAACGGAAAACTACATACTTTTCATGATATTTGCTCAAAACAGCAAATCAAAGATATAATCTAGACACATGCAATAAATCGATTTAATACTATGAAGCCACAAAGTACTGCAAAAAATGAAACATGACACCTTCCCTGTTTAAAGGAATGACGGAGGCATCCCAAAAACTCACGATGTATTTCTAAACTACGAATATCCTTGATCATTTTCAATAAGGTATTTTTCTCTGTTAAATGAGTTCCTTATGAAACAACAATATTACATAACAAGTATTTTAAGCTATCTACGCTACGCTGGCTTCTCCAAAAAATGCCCTATTGTGGTCGTGGGTATGCCAAAACTGACTTCTAATTAAGAGGT
>JAQGBU010000396.1:0-31106 GCA_034698605.1 Isotoma decorata
GGAGGTCTCGGTTATGCCGGATATGGTGGATATTATGGATCCCCAGCCGTGGCTTCTTACGGATATGCTGGAGTTCCTGCTTACGGATACTCTGGACTTGGATACACCGGCGGACTTGCTTACTACAAGAAGTAGATTACAACTAGAAGACTGAAACCTACATGCATTTACCATTTACAAACGAAGTAATTTTCGGCAAAATTTTTTATTCGGCAATCATAAAAAATTGTGAAATAAATTGAAATTTTTAAAAATTCAATCCAAAATTGAGCTTTACAAATACTTACAAGATTGCATCTCGTGTTTAAAAAAAAACTGAGCTTCTACTTTGTTCCCATTTGCTCACAATCATAGTCACTGAAGAAACACCCTTCTGCAATTGTTCAATCATCACCCTGAAAGTTGAAGTTTCTATGATATTTATATAGATAAGTTACGTAGACATAAATTGTCTTTCATGTTCATCTTGAGGATGTTTAAAAATGAGATATCTTCTGTGTTGGATATTCTCCCCTTGTCTTCTCTATTAAATGAAGAGTGCAAGAATTATAGTGGAATGTTTTTTTTTAACTTTATTATGAATGTGGTGAAAGGTATTTTCACTTAAGGTTGAAATGGTCAGAATAACAGGATTTTTTATTTTTCCTCGTGAAACAAATGATGCTCATAATTTACATCATTTTCATTTTCCTCCACTCGACTCTTGGATTTTTTCTAAATGAGTACTAATCATCGGATAGTCAAAACATTCTCTTTGATAAGTAAAATTTCATAGGTTTCTAGAAGTTGTTAATTGTTAATTATTGACTTTTTACTTTGGTATCATAAGCCTGTGAAGGGGTTTTTCAACAAAAACAACATGCCAACTTTTCTCAAGTTAACTAACACTTTGTTAAAGTGTATTATGCTATGTATAATAAAGTTTTCAATATCATTAAAACTACTACGAATTTGTAGTCACGAAATTCCATCAAATCTAATGAATTATTGTTACGAACTACCATCTTCCATTGAGTTCTAGCTCTAACATTAGCTAAATTACTTTATTATTGTTTAACCTGACCATGGACGGTGAATTACTGGAAAAACATTTTAGGCGATTTGGGGGTGGACAGTTTTCTATATCATTCTACGATTGTAGATCTTCCATCCTCTACATTTCGACCCCCTACACTTCATTAATTGAACCTTCTTTAAGAACTGTCCTACTTGCCTTACAATTAGCTTGATTAAAATATATTAATACAAATTTAATAAGGTCTAAACCTTTTCCTAGACCCCAAGACGATCACCAAACGGATTTTTCCTATCTTATTTACCATCATCCTAGTCCAATTTTATTTATTTAAATGGTGAGTACGATTATTTGCTCGGAACCGTCTGAACCTTTATAGAAGTAAATTGTTGATTAATATAATATTCCAGATTGTTATAAAATTTAGAAAGTGAGATATCCCAGATCCCTGCATAAAAATAATGCATTTTTCGTTTAGTGTTATTGCGTTATGGGACAATGCCATCCTCATTTTATTACAATACCAAAAAATTGTATATACTGTATAGGTTCTGACTGTCTAGTATTGATAACATCAGATAAATGCCAGATTTATAAATTACAAAAGACATGACTTAATTTGGTGTAATGTACCAAGTTGCTTATCTTCTATTCAGCGAAGTTTTTAGGAAAAATCCATTTTATTAATTAATTATTATAAAAGCTGCGTGCAAACCACCATTATAAGCTTTTACTTTAATTGCTCACCTACGAACCACATTGTATTCTCTCAATTTTAATAAAATGATAAGAAATATCGTCTTGTCTGACGAGAACTTTTATTTTATCTTAATGAGGCCAACTCGTCGTAACCCAGGTTAGTCATTACTTAAATTATTATTAGTGAATGGATGACTTAAAATTTTAGAATGGTTCAGTTTTAAAGACTCAATCACTCAATAGTCCATTTTTAGTTGACGCCAGAAATCCACCTAGCCAAAAAGTTTATAAAGATCTACAACTTAAAGTTTTTCTTTTAAAAACGTGAATACTGCCTTATAACACAAGTCTTACATGAAAAAAATTTGAATAATGGGAGAACTAAAGAGAGTTGCCTATTTAGTTTCTTTAATTACATTAAAATTGGTAGTTTGCAATGAAATAGCAGGCCCAATTGATTTGAGTAGATTTGAAAGCGGAGCAATTCATTTAAAACTAATTTCAACTGAACTTGAATACTTGGACCTTGTGGATCAGATATTCCAGGACAATTCTCCTTCAATGTGGACAATCTATTATTTCAAAAATCCGAATGGAAGAGACATGGGAAGTTTAGACTATTTATATGAAGCTGGCCGGCATGCAGTTCCACTCCTCTACAATGTTTACGAACAAAATCCCATTCACGTTGTAGTAAGAGGAAATGTAAACGACGAGTATTTACAGTACATTCTTCACTATTATTTGACGAAAAGTGACTACACTTTTAGACCTCATCCATATTCAACATTCATCATTCTTCAAGATACAACACTATCCCTCTTTTCCTTACCTATGGTAGCTTTGTGGAATTATCCATGTCGACTATTTATTTTTGAGGTGATCAAAAACCCTACTACCTTGGCTTTCCAACTAACACCAAAACAGAGTTATCTTTGTCCATTTTGTGGAGATGTGTTCATGGTGATTCCTGCCAACCAAAACTTAAGAGATTTGAAAGTTCAGGACTTTGGTAGCTCTTGGAGTAACATCGAATTGCCAATGTTAATGTTAGATGAGCTAAGATCCGAATCAAAAAGATTTTGTCTATTTAGTCCATGGGCTACAAATAGAGAGGAGTTATTCTTTAGAATAAGTGATTGCGCCTCACAATATACCTTATTTGAAATGCTAGCTGAATCTGTTAATTTATCCGCAGTTTACGAACCTTATTCATTCATAGGTTATTTAGATCACGGATACGCGATTAGTAACACTCGGTTCCTTCAACATGTAGTTGTAGACAATGGCCAGATAAATGGTTTGTATTCAGTAGGTTTCACAGGTAGCCGTTTGATTTATTGTGACCATTTTGTAAGATCAAATGTAATATCTCTTAAATTGTGGTTTGAACCATTTGGACATTCGGTGTGGATTATTCTTCTAGCTTTAATTTTACTAGTCGCTGGAATAGCCATTCCAATTGCTAAACTGACTTTCAAACCTAGTGTAATTGTTAATTATTTATTTCTTTCTTTTATGCTCGTTTTGAAGCAAACTCCTACTATTAAAGATCTCTCTCTTTTATTTCAATTCTTTTCTGTTTTGATATTCCTTTGTCCTACACTTTATGAGAATACAATTACAAGTAATTTAATTGCACCTCAAAGTGTCATTCCGCTTTCAAATTTATCAGAAGTTGTAAATGCGGGATATAAAATACTTTGCATTTACTCTTCTGTAGAAACTGTGAAGGATGCTTACTTAAGATTAGAATTTATAGGTGAATTTGCAAAACATGGAATTGAAGAGAAGATGAATGATACCCTTCATGTTGTCGTGAAGGATGGTGATTATGATAGTACTTATATAGCAGAAATGTTGTCCAGTTTGGAACCATTGTATGCGTATTATGACAATAGTGAATCAGCATCTACTTCCAGGCATTATTATGTGAAACAAATTCAATTAATCCTTCCACAGTTTAATTGCTTTAGAGTTGAAGAGACTATTTGGAACACAATGCTTTATTGGAGTTTTTTGTCACCACTTCAAAGTGAATTAGTTGGAAGAATGAATGATTTAGATGGAAATGGAATGAGGACTTTTTGGACTGGGATGGATATCATGAAAAGAGATATGAAACTTAGATATATAGCTGAAACTCTTGAGTCATCAAATAAAGACTTAAAGGAAGAGTTGGAGTTGGAGTCATCTGATCTAGTTTCTTTTTTAAATTTGCTTTCACTTTTTATACTTTTTGGTTGTTTTCACTTTATAGCTTTTTTAATATTTTTGATTGAGTCACGTCGTATTATTGGGGAAAAGTATGGTGGTGTAGTGAGATATGCCAAATTGTCTTATAACCGTTTCAAGCATTTTTATTTCCGTTCTAAATTGATTCGGATGTGGAAGAAATTTAAAGCTTAGCCTTTTATCAGCCATTTAGAAGATTAATTCAAAATTTTAATCTTAATGTTAAGGTAATGATAATGAGAATTTTAATGTTTATCCAATACTTTAAAAATTATTTACTTTTATAAGGATATGTAATCCATTAAACCTTATTGTACATGGCACGCAACATTACATGAGTCCAAAAACGATGTAAATGAATATTAAAAGAAAATTTCAATAAAGTGTTTACTCTTGGTTTTATATGTATTGAAGCATGTTGGTTTTACAGTTTTTATTCTTGTGTATTTGCAAAAGAAAGTTGTCTGAAAACTTCTGTCTCCTTACAATAAATAACTTTCACGTGCAACTTGGTTCAGCCCGAGCCTAGGTCTAACAACGATTTACGAAATGGCCTTAAATTTGAAATACGTATTTACGGGCTAAAAGCATAAGAAAATGCCGAGGGTTTTATGTAGATTACTTCAGAGGCACGGAATTTTAAGTGCAAATATTAATTATCTTTAAGTACTTTATGCGAAAGTTAATTGGTGTCCGTCTGACGTCCAGGTTAGGCTGGATTGCTAATTTTTCGCAGGGTAAATTTTTTCAAATTCATTTTTACGTCTTGGGCCAAATGTATATATTTATATGTATTAGAATTCACAAAGAAATCCCGAATACTTTCGTTGGATTTTTCATTAAATGGTTGGTTGCATTAAATAGGTGCCTTATATTTATTATTTATTTACTTATTTACTGAATACAATGAGATGCCCCTAACTAGAGGGTAGTTATATCTCAAGGGTTTTTACACTTGGTTTTTTACATATTATCATGCCTTCACTGTAAGTTATCATTTGATTTACCTTCTTATAATTATTCATAATATGTTCCATATTTTTAATAGTCAATTATATAACATTAGTTAAAATATCAGTAATATTAAAACTTAAATAAAACACTATATTATTAAAATTTTACTCCTCATCATCAAACAACCTTAATAACGCAGATTCAATACACGAATAATTGCAGACATTTCAATGACTTTTAAAACCTAGATTTATCAATTAAATACAATAAAAGCAAAACGTCTCCGATATTTTATTATTTATAATTTACTTAACCACTTTTTTTTTATCACGGCTTCCTTAACAGAACTATTAAATATTAAATAAAGAATCTTCAATAGCACTCTAACCTATCTAAAATATGATCCGTATAGCTAAATTTTATGGTGCTGGGGTGCAACTATTATGTCGTGACGTGAGCTATTTGTGATAACAAATCATAGGCAGATCTTTAAGACGAAATTTTTTTTCTTTGCAAAAATTAGAGCACAGCAGAAGTTAATTGTTTAAGCTAAATGTTAAATGAAAAATCAATATATATCATAGCGAAACAGAGTGAATTTTGATTATAATGATATGAAAAAAAGTATCCAGTCCAGTCAAAGATATAGATACCTTAATACTAATAGATTGTAGAACACAGGGTTGTTGATAAAACTCCATGTGTACAAAATCTTGTTGTCAAAAAGGGGCCGAATTCCGAAATTATGTTTGGGTTAAAAGGACAACTAGCATTTTAAAATGGCCGATGGTAAAATTCTTCCAATTTTTTACATGTTGTAAAGCAAAGGTCGAAGAACAATGCTAAATAGGGATAAACCTCCCTCGAGGTACCAGGTGACCTAGAAATTGAGGTCAAAGGTCACGCAACTTTTCCTCATAACCCCCATCAAATTGCATATCATTCGAACCGGAACAGTATACCAAACCCAAAAACATAAGTCAATACTTTTTATGACCCATATTACGTGACCTGTGACCGCTTAAAGGTCACAAATCGTTTAACCATGACCACCACCTGTGGCACATTAACCGCAAGCACAGACACTCACTCACAGTTCTAAAAAAATGACTTTAAGAAATGCGTGAGCTGTCCATAGTTAGTTAAAATGGGACACAATTTCATGTGATAAAAAATTGAAATTTAGGAAGTTAAAGTATTAACTTTTAGCTAGTGAATCTGGTCCCAGCTCCTCAAGAAACAAGCCGGCTAGGACAAAACAACATGCAGGAGCATTCACAGATTTTGCAATAAAATGGTGTTCTTTTACTATTACTTCAAAAATCTTTTTAATCGCAAATACAGGTTAAAATAGTGAAGGAAACTTGTTCTTTAAAAATTTAAAATTTTACACAATTTATTTTTGTAATCTGTGAATGCACCCTGACTTCCACCGCCCGCTGAACCTGCACGTAGTCTTGTTGTCAACCAAGAGGCGTCTCATCTTTACTTACAGTTTTGCTTGTGATTGACAAAACTCATTGCATTAGTACCCTTTGATTACAGGGGATAAAACAAATTTTGCAAGGGATGCATTTTCTGAACCAAATCATATTTAAAAGGACAGTTTCTCATATTTCGTTTCACTCCATTGAATACAAGTGTACGATGAACGATTGTCAGTTTGCCTGACTTCTTATGTCTAATTAAGAATTGATAAAAAGTCACTAAAGAAAGAAATAGAGACGAGTGATTCAGAGGAAGGATTATTCTTAAGAGTTCTCTCTCATAGTGCTTAAAGACTTAAGAAGGATAAAGATGTATTAATGGGTAAAAGGGGGTAAAATGACCTCCTCGCCCTTATGCTCCAAGTCTAATCTTCTCATTGTATTCTGGAAGGCAGACAGAAAGCCTCGTTTGATATTAAGAGCCCAACTGGATTCTTCCGAGTGAGGACAAATCTCGTCTATCAGACCATCTCCATACGAAAATCTACAATTTATATTCAACACCAAATTACATTATTAGAATACTAACTCTTCCTATTCATACTCAAGGTTTTCAGTATTAACTGCCTTTCAAAAAGTTAGGCAAAACTGAAAAATCATACGCTGTTTAACTTTTTAGTTAATACAATCCTGAATGGTGATTTATTTGGCTTTTAATATAGTAGGTTTAAGGAAATCATTTGTACTTTTTGAAATATTTACCTCAAAGGAAATTGTTCCAGGGATTTTATAAAAGTTAGTTTACTTTGAGGCTCCTTGAACTCATGAGGAGTGGCATTAGTGCCTTCTTCGTCATTCATGTACGATTGCCATACTTCGACATCTTTCATCTAGAACAATGATGTTAAACTGAACAATTATTTGACTCATTTGTTGTGTATTCATAATTAATAGTAGCATTTATTTATTCTTGGAATAATGGGATGAATAACGCATTAAAATGCGCAACGCTCCAGCATAATTTATTGATTTAAAAAACTCGGATTTTGAGTTTTTGTATTCTTAAGATAACAGGTTATTTGTTTGCATTTTGTATACATGTTGTTTACATTGAGTAAACTTGATTGCTCATAAGACGTAGACAAGACTTACAAATAGGATAGCATCACACGCTGTGAGAAATCGAAGGGTGACTTTGGCAGACAAATGCAATCCAGATTGAGTTGGAGGACCCCCTAGGACCAAGGTTGTTCCATTTACGACATATTGATATGAATAAATGCTCCCTCCTTTGTAATGGAATTTCATCTCTGTGTCCTCTTTTGCATCCTGCTCCGCTATGAAATACCAGAAAAAAGTCCTTATCAGACATTACTTGTGCAGCGTAAATCATTTTGTGTTGTAAAGGCCCATGGATCAAAATCACTTAATGCGTTTTCTCGTCGACGTGAAATCAATTTTTGAGCAAAAGGCACATAATCAAAGGCATACATAAATTGAATGGTTTATAGAGAATGTTACAATCTGATGATGATGATGATGACAAATATTGTAATATTATTGAGTCTTTAAAATTCGAAATCATAGCTAGTTTTGCTCAAGGTTAATCATTGTATAGACATGGGATTCTCTTTGCCAATGGATGTCCCTGATTTGGAGACGAAATTGTACCTCAACTTTTCTGTATGATGAATAACTGTAAATCAACTTACCTTTACAAATTGATGGCCCACATATACTTGACTCCCTTATTGGACCTAAAATTATAACCAAATAAGTTGTTTTCCAAAAAAAAAATATATTTTTTATTTATTCAATTTTAGTTTGCTCAACTGAAGTTTTACAAAGAAAAATTAAATTTCTTTTAAGATTACACCACGTTTTAAAGGTTAAATACCCCCGTGATTAATGACCTATCCCAAAATAGAACCTCTTCAAACCTCTTCTTTGGAAGTTTAGACCATTAACTGTGCATGTGGTTTTATAATGGGAAATACGGTAGGTAAGCAAAGCATAAATCCTATTGAACATTTTTAGTGTACTTAATTAATGTCCACAATTTTTCAAAAATGTATACAACTAGATGATTCACGATAGTTAATCATTCATTTGGAAGAAAGTAAGAGAAGCTTTTTCCTACAGATTTTGTAAATCTAAAGGAAAATTGTTGGGAACAAACTGGTCGGATTAAATAAGTCACAGGAGTAGGATTCCGGGCAAAATGGTCTCCACAATGTGGTGTGGGGACAAAAGTGTATCTCGCACTCTGTGGCATATAGGACAATAAGATATGAACTACTGAATTTCCAAAATGATGTAAATTTCATAGAAAAATTACATAATACAAACTTGATTTTTGAAAAGAAATGGCTCAACTGCACTTTAAATTTAAATAATGACCTGTGTGTATATGTTGTTTTACAAATTAATACGATTCCGCTACTTATACCATAATGTCTTATATACTTCAGAATTTGACCACCGTCCACTTTTTCCCAGACCACAGTTTCGAGACCATTTTGTCCTACTACAGGAGTATGAGAAAATCATAAAATAAAACTCATGTTAAAATGTTATTTTATTGAAATTCTGTAGAATAAATTTTCATAAAAAAGGATATGGTCAGTTTGCAGTTCCTAGCCAGTCAATAGATTTGACTCAATTCTTTTTGTCGGTCTTTCTCTACCAAACTTTTCCCACAGAGACAGACGAAAAATATGCCATCGCCAGACACAGACTGGTGATCACCAGAGCCCCTTCCTTTGAGTATGAGTACTTTTTCATGTCCAGTTTAAATGCATTTATCCTTGACCATTCTCAACCGTTTGAAAGAGAAAAATTCCGTTGTTTCAAAGGACATGAAATGTTTACTACTACATATTGGCAAGGGTTTGCTCAACACCTGCCTTTGTTTTTTTCTAAAAGCCTTTTTCTTTATAGATAAAAGATAACAATTGAAGCTGATAAGACAAAATGCAAGTCATGTAACAAGATTGGCAAGGGAAATAGGCGAGATATTAGGAAATGAAATTGCGGAGGGATTGTCAGAGCTCTGAAAGATTGTATGACAGGATGTTTCTGTTATACAAGATGAAAACTTACTCGCAAATCCAAAACTGGGGAGAAAACAAAAGAGAATGGAAAAAATCACTAAAATGCTCCAGAAAGAGTTTTGTTGGAGACATCTGTTACGATGGGGATCCATTTGAGACGTCCTTCTAGAACAAGAATTACTACTACTACGAATACTACTACAACTACTATTGTGTCTTGAAGCACTATTGTAACTGTTACTTTCACTCATGCTGGATTTCACAGAAGTGTCGAAATTCATCGAGAGTATAGAATTTGTCTTATTGATGCATGGAAATGCACTCTGTCTGGCAGTCAACATCTTTCAATAAAATTGATCACTATTTCAACTCAACTTTTCATCCTAAAACCCAAAAAGTTTCACACTACCTACAACTACAAATGGAGACACTGCAGGTATCTTTCTTAGAAATCCCTTCCATCATATTCCACTCTTGAATTAGTCTTTAAAGTAAAAAATCCTCTCCTACTTTCTCACTCGCACTCACATATCTTGCTCATAAAACTAAATTTCAAGAACAAAATCTGCCATAATGTTAGAATATGGGAAACACGGGTTTCTTTTAAAAACTTATAAGGAGGTCAGTTCTTTAATCAAAGATGGACTCCCAAGAACACAATTTATTTCTATCTTCTGGAGAAGACGTACCGAAAGTAATCGAGGAGTATGATAATTCTTGATACTTAATGGGGATTAAAAAGCTTAATGTATCTGCTACTCTTCAGGGAGTTGATACCGAGAATGTACATGAAGATTATTAATAATATTGTGCAGCTATATCCGAAGATATTCTTATCTGACGAGGTCGAAGGTTACATTGAATGGGAGTATTCTGATTAAGTGTGATGAGTAATCTAATTTTATTCTCAGCTTATTCCATCTGTTTATCTTTATTTTTTTCTCATCTATTTTATAACCAAAAGTGTTGATCTTTGATTCTGGAGATGGAAATTGTTGTAAAAAATGTAAAAATGGTAATCTTCCCATCCTCTTAAAACTCACACATTCATTCCTACATTGAATGAATTTAATATGGTGATTTAATATTATAAAGTTGAACAGCATGAATTAAACATCCTACTGATTTTATGGCTTACTTCAGAAGTTCCGTTTGTTCTACATGTGATACGAGACAATATGATTTTTATTAGTTATTATGTTGCTGATTTTTGATAGTACCACGAATTCCTGTAATAAATATATTTGACTCCAAGACTGATAAAAAACATGGAACCGATGATTAAGTACCTATTATAATGATCATGAATGTCACATCTTTCATAGCTCATTGAAAAGATTCTTGAGCTGGACTAGTAAGGAGCATCTTTGGTCGCTTTGTGTTAGGCTTTGTGTTATCTGAATATACATTATTGCTATCAAAAACTATCGTGGGATTAATAGGTCACGATTTCCTTTTTCCAGGGAAATATCATGACGAGATACTCAATATTTCCCCTTGTTTTGAAGAGTAAAAAAGTTTCTGTTGCTTACTTTCAGATTTTAACTCAGATAGTGTTGTCTCATTTTGTAAATGAAATGCTATGTGTACTTCTCAAGTCTCAAGACATAAAAGATTTAGAATTGCGTAGTGAATTGTTTGATCAGTTTTTTAACACCAGGCTCAACATTTCATAAATTAAACCAGGGTTGATCTCCATTCTAATCGAAATGTCCGTTATCCCTTATGCGACACGATGATCAAAATCAAATATTGACAGTATTTTTTCTCCCCTTCGATAATGATATTTGTTGACATTTTTAACACATTTGATTAAGAGTCCTTCTGTAGGTTAGGTTATGTAAGTTACTTTATAGATAGGGTGACCCTCCGTCCCAGTTTACCCGGTTTTTTTCCGTCATCGATGGTCACCCGATTCCTAGTTATAGAGGACCAATGTTGTTGCAGGCATCTATGCTAAGGACCGATTTATTCTTAAAAATCAGTTGTCTTTACTACTGGTAATAGCAGAGGGTATCATGAGATTTGTATTTCTTCTCGCCTGAAACACTAAAATAATGATTTTTGGCTTTTACTTTGCTCGATTAGGTTTTCTAAAAATATATTTTTGATTCCTATTTATATTTCGGCACTGCATACGGGTGTTGTAATGCCTGTAGGTGTTAAACATTATAAAATCATGCTATGACTTAAACATCAGAGCGAGAGCCAAAGACTTCATCTGAGTCAGGATGAGTTTCAAATTTTTAAGAAGAACTAAAAGTAAGTTTTACGATATTTCTAGTATTAACCTCATTTCAAGAAAGCGTTATGCAAAGCCACGTATTTTATATTATAACTATAAGATGTGATGATAACTATAATAATGGGTGTGATTCTCAGTGACCGTGATATTAATTACATACACGTAATATATCTACTAAGTGTGTAAACTTTCTGGTATAAAATACCTTCATGCATGAATATTTGAATAGTTTTATTGGGGTATTTATGCATAATTAAGTCAATTTTGTGTTATTCTGGGTAGGGAAATCCTTGACATTCTTCCTCTTCTTAAATCCTCAGTCTTATTCAATAGTGATTCTGCACAGAGTAATTAAAACGACTCGTAAGGAGTGACGTCTGAAAAGAAGTAGGTAAATGAGATATCTCTGCTTCTGGATCAATCTAAGAGCTGCTTAAAGGATCACTACAATATAACCTGCAGTTTTTCATCCATAATACAGCATCTATTAAACATGGTTCTATTCAAATTTTTTTATATAAAGGTGTACCTAGTTGTTTCACCTTTCCTTCATCCGAGTAAAAGCACCTATACAAATAGGTGACAAAGCAACATCACCAGTATGGTAAATTTGCGCAATATGCTCAAATTTGAGAATATGAAACTTAATGCAAAATAAAAAACTGTAAACATTTATTCGAATTCTTGTGTTTTTTATTATCATATAATATATCATAGAATCATCCTTTCCATTATTCTCATAATAATATTGGATCTTAGCTAACATTAAATATCTTATTAAATAGCCTAGTATCAATATTATTATTATTATTGTATGCACTCATGAATAATGATCATCGAAAGATTATTTCATAATAACTTTTATTATAAGAAACTTCCCTTAGTTCAATCAATTTAGAGCATGTACTTTCTCCCGTGTAAATAACGCGACAATCATTAGGTTTTTTCTACACACAATTTTTTAACCTTATTTACTTTATTCCATTTATTATTAGCATTATATTATTGAGTGGGTTGCATAATACCACAAGACCACCACCATAATATACCTTAATGCATTAAAAAAGGTTCCTGTTAAATAGCAACAACTTTTATAATATGAAATTTTGTGCACAGGTTTTTTTTCAAAATAATATACATTTTCATTCCGTAAACTTACAGGGAGAGTTATTGTTTAAACTTATTATTTCTTATAAACTGTAACAATGTATCTTCATCTGTATAGAAGAGATACAAAATATTTTATTGTTTTTTTACCCACACTTCAACCCTTGTTCTTCTTGTCTTATACTTCAACTCCCTTAAATCCAATACTTAAATCTATAAAATATATATACACATAACGCACATACCATCTCCATATTGCACCATATTTCCCATTAAAACTTTCTATAACTCAGATCTTACACCTATTCATACAATAATATCAAGCTATCCAGTAAAATTGTCATTATTATATAAACTGCACAAATCAATAGGACACTAGCAGTATACACATATCATTACACCTAGATACTTAACCCCTAAGTAATCATTAAATCTCGACGACATTGACTTTCAAGGGAATAATGCTCATTTACTTATTATTATTAATTAAACATTACAATACACAATACATTCATGTAAATATATAATTAATTAAGCTAATACACGTATGAATTTGCTATGTAATAATTATTATAGTACAGGTACTTACAAAATGTTCTTTTATTTCTCCGGGTAATTCGTCAGGTGTATTCCAGCACCATTTATCATCATGATCGTCCAAAGTAAATTGTTATTTCTAACTTGTAAGTGTAAGTTATACGAGGAAAGAGAAACACACACAGTATCAACCCTTACAGAACCACTTTCATTCAATTAAGTTTACAAATGTATTCTAGCAGCTAATGGGCTTTCACTTTTAAGCACACCTAAATTCATATACTATATCTGCCAATACTATATGCACAAATGCAGTACAACCTAAGACCATTCTGTCCATCAACTACAATGATATTGCACTTTCACCCACATTAAACAATTCAAGTACACACTACTCCATAGCAAGCGTGCTTGTTCCAGTTGTGAAAGAAAGGGGAGAAATATCTCTCCTGTCCCTGCAGGTGCTTTTTTAATCTTCAAGACATTTCACCATTCAACCATATGATTATTAATAATAATAATAATACTAAGCAATAAAATAATAATAATTTACACGATGCAATCACTCAATGAATGTAAGTGAATAATTAGGGTACACGGTTCAAAAACATGTTATCCTGGTATGCAAACGTTGTTTGTGTACAAGGTGGATAAAGTAAATTAAAGTATAAATCATGTAGGTGATTAAACTGTTAAATCGCAGCTAGGCAGGTTTATACTAATGCTTGCAATTATCTTTTAATATATATTCCCTATTATATTATTATATATTTGATTATCTAGGCCTGAGCCTTGTAAGAAAGAATCGAAAGGTGTATTACGGAGACTAATGATAATAATAAATAGATGATTAAGATTGCGGTGGTCGGTGATGTGGTACAAGAGTAGGATATAATAATGTAATATAATATAAATAAACATGTATATGTAGATACACGTTATCTTGAGTTGGATGCGGGTTCACTCCGAAATTAACTGATATGCTTGAGTGAGTAAGAAATTAACTTGTGAATACACTTTTGGACAGAATGTATTAAATAACTGGGATGATGTTGTATAAGAGCTTGTTTAGAACTTACATAAAATACTTAACATTATGCTAAGACTAATGTATACAAGTTAGTGGTGTTATCATGCTCTACTTACTTTTAGGTTAGGTATTTTTTTATCATAAGCCCTGCTGTAAATAAAAGTCCCCTTGACTATCCCTTACGCATATTATTATTACTGTATTCACTCAGTTCACTCTATTTAAAGTTGTGTAAACTTTTGAATGTGACAGAAATATGCTTACGATTCAAAAAGTACAGTATTGTAATACCAATGCGAATGCACATACTTAAACAAAATAATTTGTTTCACTTCTGTTCGTTCCGTAAAGTTAAACGGATTTTTAACGGAGCTACTTACACGTATAATTTATTGAAGGAAGGATTGTGCTTGTCATTTTCTCCTGGAACTTTCTCCAGTCCCTGTATAACAACTGTTTATAATGTTATATAATATGCATGTACTTGTTCTAGAATGCAGTATCAATCATCGTAATAATTTGAATGGGTCTATTTACAACTGACAAACACGATGCATCTACTTTAATCGCATTTTATGGAAAAGAAATCGATAATTTTCTCCAAAAACCGACACATTTACAGTTATTAAAAAAATCTTTTAACACTGTGTATAAACTATGTTTCTTGTTTTGCTAATTCCCTAATCAAACTTCTAGCTGGTGTAGATTAACTTTTTTTATAATTCAAATCCATTGCAAATATTTTTTGAGTTTTTAAAGGATTTTTACTAGTACAACGTACTTATTGTATCTCAACTCTATCTCTGTTATATATATAATTAATTCTATTTATTATTTAGGTATTTGATACGAATGTTAACACCTGCCTTAATAAGTCTTGCAATTATTACTATAGTTTTCCTGCTGTACAATTTTTACACTTTAGTCGCCCTTCCCATTTCGAAGTCATGCAAAGTAGCATATTATTTAGTCGCAGTAGTTGTATAATCTTCTGTAACTGCTTTTTATCAGTAGTAACGATAGATTAAATATAATTTTATTTTTAATCTACTTCATGATCATAATATCATTAGCTATCAATCTGGCTACGTACGTGTGTATCTTTTAAAGCACCTAGTAAATGTGACTACTAACTGTCCACTTAGCAAAGATCTACCTTCTCTATACTTACTTATATGTTAAAATACCTTTATAAAATTCAAAAGTGACTACTTTTTAGATTTTTATCATTCTGTACACGTAAGCACTTTTAGAAAAGTAATTTTTTCTGTTCCACTTCCCCCTCATCGATTTAAATCATTTTGATATACTCTTAACATATGGTTTAACTTTGTAATAAAAACTATTCCCAATACTACCCGATCAACCTATGTAAGTTACATCTTCAACTTACATCAATTGTGGAAAAAAATAAAATTTGTATGTCTCTGGTTGTAATTACTTATTCCCTTGTGTGATGCATTTAATAGCTATTGTTATATTGTTATTAGTAGTTGTTATCGTAGTAAGTACGGACTTACGAATCGAATTAATTACACCTATATCTTCTATTCCAAGTAATAATTAATATTTGACTTCTGTCTGGCTCAAGGTTTTTTTATGATAGAGTAAAAGAATGAAGTTTATACAATATAATCAAGTTCTTTGCTTGTCAGCATGATGTTTCGTATTGTTTCTTCTCCAACTCCTCCAATTTCAATGTAGTTATGAAATTTCATATGTTTGCTACTAATTAATTTTATGTTATGTAATAAAGGTGCATATGAATAAAAATAATTCTACACTTAAGTAAAGACACGTTCATACCAAATCGTCTCCATAAATAAAGTCGGAGATGAGAAGTGACACGGATCTTCTTTTGGCAGTACTTGTAATAAATGCATAAACTAGATTTCCCAAAAATACCCAAGTCATATTAAAATACTTATACTTCTTTCTCATCCCAAGTGACTTTTCTTAGAAGAAAATTAAAACTTTAAATTTTTCTTAAACCACGATATAAATCTAATCATATTTATATATACATAAATGGAGAATTATGAGAAGCAAAGCTTATTATATATAAGAAAGATAAGCAGTATACGTTTAACTTACTGGAAATCAAGGAATTTCTGCTCAAAGTGAAGACTTTGCTGAAAATGTGCAGCTTATTGATGCGAGTGTGTGAATTCACTAATTATAAAATTAATTAATTGCCTGATTTTTGTATTATAATTTGTAACACCAGAAAATCAGAAGACAGAGGAACTTCAAAGAAATTTACATCTTGTTAGTATGATAAGAAATTTTCGCAGTGTATGTGTTTCCGTAGCATTAAATATTATTAAGATGATACGAATTACGGTTAAGTTTGTTGCCAACCAAAAAGATGGAGGTGATGAATGATAGTGGTTGGTTGGCATCTCATGCAAGAAAAAAGAAACGATTACATACTATTTATAATATGATGTAAGGTATCAGTTGATGCTCATACTTTCACTTCCTGCACTACCGTGTACCATCCCACAAAGCAGAAAATGGTAGTTATTCCTCGCCTGGGCTTTTAGATATTAATTTTATATGAGATAAGATGTGAGTTAAATTTTTCATGAGAAGATTCACTTTGCAGAAATAGTAGTTGAACGAAGAGAGAATAATTTTAAATTTAAGAGGAATGACTTAAAGAGGTAGTCGATTATCATAATTCTAGTAAAAGATTGGTGGCGGAGTTATAGGTGGTAGTTGGCGTTGGACTGGGACAGCTCCTGGACGTCGTAGAGCAAGAAGAATACGGTGATGAAGAGGAAACAAGGCTTACTGCCCCTGTTGCAACAGTTGATTGAAGTGCTCTCCCTACTGGTACGACGACTATGGGATGAAGAGAAGTCAAGGGTGTCCACCTTGACAATAGGGCAAGTTGGGTCACAGTTGCATGAAGGGTGAGAACAACCCAAGCTAGAATGTATGGATTAACGAAGAGACTTGATGCGGACAAGGCGGATTGGGTGGACTGGGCTGCTGATTCGATTTTAGGAATGTTATCCTCCACAGCAGCCACTTTAAGGATGGACAGGAGCGTGTGACTATGAATTACTGGGTGCTGACTCGCAATTAAATCCTTGAGAACTTTTAATACGGGAAGACACTGTTTCTGTAAGGGGAAAAGAAAAAAAGAAACATGTAAATTATATAATACAAACGAGATTGAATATTTCCGATGTCAATCTGGAAAGTTTCCTAAATGTCCCACTTAATAACACACACTACAAATAATATTCACGAGAAGGAAATGCATATAGGCTAATATTATGCAAGCCTATTAACCTCTTCCCCTTCTCTTTTGGTTCCTTTCACCCTAAACGCACAGTTTGTTTTGAGACACCCTTTCTAATGAAGGACAAACTTATGGGAAATGCAGAAGTAAGCAGAGTCAGGCCCGTTTACCCGAGTGGTGCTGCACTTTGTCATTTCCAGTGTCAATAAATGTCTTCTAATACGACAGCTCACTTTCTCTTTTTTGCTTTCTCAATATATGAGCCTATCCTAACACCAACCTACGGAATTTTTTTCATCTTCCGACATGTCGAAGGCATTAAAAACAACGCAGTTTCTGACTTACGATTATTTCAATTTAAACCCTTTTTTCCTGTTTCAAAGTACGCAACTACGTAATTTTATTTCAAAATACTGAGTTCAAACCAAAAATTTACTAAAATTTTTTTTGTTTCAAGGACTGAACCCTGAGTCAATGGAAGAAAGTGATGCATGCAAACAACAGGGGAAAAGTGTTTTGCAAAGATTATACAAGTCTAGTAATTTAGCTCGGAGACAAAAGCAGTTCATCAAGTTGCATCTTTAAGAGAAAGGCTCACCCTCTTAGGGCAGGGTTAATGTGTGAACTACGACAGATAATGAGAAGGAAGTGCAATCTCACCGCCTACCTTGACTTACATTGCATTACATCTTTCTTCACAGAGTAATCTAGCATATGACACGAGCATCTAGTCTGACACACCTACTCTCATATATTATTACATATACCCCTCATAATATTTCATATGTCAGTTTTTACAAGAAAATCCTACTAAACTTCCCTCTGTTTTCCAAGCCTTCTAGGTATTTAGTCTATTACTTCCTCCATTTACATACTTATAAGTTTGTATACTTTCTTAACTCTTGGTGGTGATATTGGTGCCGAAGCATTTATCTTTTTACTGCAAAAGTGTTTGTTCCGGATAGAGATACACACATACACCCTGTATTTCCAAATAATCTCCTTTTTCCCTTCATTTAACGAACGATTTTTTACTCCTCACACCAAGCAAGCCTAGATTTTAGATCTTCAGTTAAGGCTTTAGTAAACTAAAAGGTCTAAGCCTTGGCTAGAAAAAAGAGAGTATGAGTAAGACATTGGGGTTATAATACTAAAAATACTAATAATAATTGTAATAATATTCGGATCATTCAATCCCCCCGATTCCCTTCAGTCTATATAGCAACTTAGACCCCCACCTTTCTTCGTGATATTCACTCGCATTGAGTAATACAGACATTATGAATATCCGTAACATAATGCCGTAATTTGATTTTATGCCTGTCATCGCCGATAACTCAAGCTCACTTTAACCTTCTTTTCCGCCACATTTCACACTGTTAAACTTAATGTTAAACTTTACTATTGAAATCAACTGAGCTCAGTATTGACACAAAATTTCCTTTCTCGTCTTCATTTTGCATCGCATCAAATGGATGATATAAACCTGATTTCTTTTATTAGCATAGCCAATTGTAATCCCCTATGACAAATTTTTTATTACTACGGTTTTATTATGAAAACTGGTTTTATAAAGCATACGCATTTCAATACTACGCAATTTCAGTAAAAACCTCCTTCAAATAAAAATACCACTAGGTTTTTGAACTGCTAATAGATGTGAACTACTATTATATGTAATCTACTTTAATTCATTAAATAATTTTAATAATTTAATATTTAACAATATTCTTACCTTTTCTCTATTGAAAAGTTGTTCACTCGGCTGCCTTATTGTTGCATCGGTGTAATCTTCATCCCAAATTGTTGCATTGATGATAATGTTCTCACCCTCCACTTTAAACATCTCTAACCGACAGTCCGTCTGTAGGAAATCAAAGAAAGAGGGACAAAGTTAATTACATAATTTTACAAACTGTACAGCTAAGTTTTTACACGGAGAAAGTAATACGTGCAGACACATCCGTGACAGCAAGGATGGAAGGAATGATTAGGTTAAAAATCTCATAGAGCTGATAATAAAGACGTTCTTTCTTCCTTGTTTTTTATGAAGGCAACTAGCACAGACTACATATTTATAGGTAACTCTTTAGCCTCGAGAAAATATAAAAACTATAAGGCTTCTTACTCATGATTTCATACCAGAAAGTAAAGGACTTTCATAAGTCAGGGGGTTGAAAAATGTGTGTTTCAACACAAAGGAAAGTGAATAAGTCACGTATAACTTTACTTTTACTTACACACAGGCACACACACACACAGTAAGGACTAGAAAGGAAGAGAAAGCAGACAAACTAAATAGACGAACACCTAAGGTGGGTAGTTGGTAGACTGTAGGCTGCAGCCTAGACTATGTATGCCGTTTAGGTACAGTCTGGAAAGTAAACTCTGATCGTTGTTCTGTAGTGTAGCTAAGAAAAAGTAGCAAAGTGTGGAGAAATGACATAGATGAATAAATAGACCTAACCAGAGTCTTATTTATGTTTCTCCAGGAGAAGTAAAGAATCTCCTACTCGACTCTTCCAGACAAACATAATCATCTTTGTGTATCCTTACAAATACAGAAGAAGCTGTAAGAGGGGTAACTAGAAGAACTTTGACTTTCTTGTTTCTAGATATTAGTAGTTATTTCCTGAGAAACTATCGCATTGGTAAAATAATGTTGGCAATAACAGCCAAGTCAGACGTCACCTGTCATATATACAATTTACTAGGGTTAGTGACTGCCTCTACATTTGTTATAGATTCTAGACTGATGCTTTGATGCTAGCATTTGAAATTAATATAAGTTATAAAACCTGGGATACAAGATTAACGGCATATCTAGATGATCTTTGTACCTTTTCTGGTAAAAAAGGACATTCCAACTTCAATAGTATATGACATAACGCAACCAACTATCTAAGTGCGTACGCCTCAAGTCCACCCTTTTCCATTTGAAATATGAGAGCTTGATTTTGTTGTCTCTTATACTTCACGTTTTTTTCCGTGTTTCCAGTTAGACCAGCAAAAACATTTATTGTACATCAAGGAAAATTGTAGAAAATAGAAGAGAATAAGAGAAAGTTTTACGGGTTTGTCTTGAAGATATGAAGGAGGTTCCCTATCTATGAAAGTTTTGCACTTATTTTTTTCCTTAATGGAGTCGTGACACTACTACCCTTGGAGCATTCATGAAGATAGAGGTAGATAATAATAAGATAGATATGATGGCAATGTTGGATCTTGCCTTAACCTAGTTACGGTTTGTGTGTAAATTTCGAACTTCACTGTGGTCACATGAAGAATGGATACACATTCAGGATAATGTAGATAATCTAAGTTTATATAGTATGACTTGAATGGTTTCTTTAGAATTTATTAGAGGTGAAGCCTAAGAAGTTGGAAGTCTTATCGAAGTTTTAATCATAAAAGCAAATAAATGATGTGCCGGATTTAAACTAAAGATAAGTCCACACACACAAACACAATAATATCATTACTTACCGCATTGAGGTTCATTAGATCACCAAGTCCAGCAGTCTCATCAGGATCTGATGGGTCAAAGAAGTAGTGTTGGGTTTGTGGTGTGATTAACTGTCGAAGAGCATCGACAACATCCCTCACACCTAGTCTGGTATGGGGACGAAGCACTTGTTCATCTCTGCTAGAAAAACCAATGAAGAGAAAAACTCCATTGGCCAATGTATACGTATCTGGAAAAGAGAAGGTAAGACAATCATTATGTAGTAGTGCATTTATAGCAAAGTCAAAGATAGATGAAGAGATATCATGGAACAAGTTTCACTTTCTCTTCAGGAAATAAGTGTTCTTAATACTCTTATATTGATGTTTAATGCTCACGAAAAAACCAGTAAGAACAAAATTCATTTTTTTGGATTTTATACACTTGGTATGCATTTAGTAGTTATATTTATGTGATTAAAATGATTACATGAGGATACGACGTTTCCTGCAAGTTCAACACTCCCGTTTTACACTCAACTTCAAGAAATGAACTTCTACATTGAAGTGGTATAAATTATAAATTTAAAGCAGTTGTAAATAAAACACCTCAAAATCCGTATAAGAAACCCATTCAGTTCGTTAAGGTAGGGTAAACTCGGAACGGAAACTGCGGGCAGGCGGGTAGAAAAATGATAAATCAAAAGCTTCGGTTACAAAATAAGTGTGTAAAGCACGTTGACACATCTCAAAAAAGTCGTTTCTCACCGAATGTCAAATGTTTATGTATTGCCCATAAACATGTGAGTTGAGGAATTGCTTAAATCGGAGGTCGTTATGTTGTAGACTATTATGTCCTGTTATGTTCCATAAGCTATTATAAGCCCAAGTATGACCTACCGCCCTCCACCAGCTCTTTACCTGGCCCTTTCTCCCACCAATTGATTCAGTATTCAGCACTCAAAACGGTCTCTAGATATTACACTTTTAAGACCACGATACGAAAAAGGAAATGCATGTATGGCAATTGACAAACATTTTCTCAACTCAACGTGAGTGAAGCATTAGATAAAGTTTTCTTTTCTTGGATGAATGAGCAGGTTACATGAATCAAGAACTGCTGGTTACCAACCAGTACTACTCCTGTGTGTGTCTACTCATAAATAGCACTAAGCAAGGCAAACTTTTTTTTCTCTCTGAATTATCGAAAGAACTTTCACTAGCCAACAACCAAGGTATTAACACCGCCTTTAATGCACATTATACTTCTTAAAGTACAGGTACAGGGGTAGTATGGCTACCCTAACTTTGCATTCATTTCAACGATATAATATTAGATTTACAGTTACAGGAAAGCGATAACACTTTGGTGTGCTTTACTTTTTTTATTTTCAGTCTACGTCTACATACTACTACAATCCCATCTTTTACTACTACTATATTTACCCTGGTGTAGTACTACTACTAACTTCAGATGAATGGGTGAATAAATGACATTTTTTCTCCACTTTTGGCTGAAGGGAGAGATTACCGTGGTGGCTGACATTTTTATAAGGTAATAGGCATTAGAAGTTTTGAATTAAGGAAACGTTGAACCTTCATAGTTTTAGTATATGAGTTGGTAGAGAAATCTTGGAGTGAGAGAGTGCATATGTGCCCTGTGAGTTCCTTCTACAAATGAGCAGTTAAAGGTAGGAAATTTTTGTGAGACAGGACAACCAGCCACCTATAATTAAAAGTCTCTCCACGCTTGATTTATGATTCTGAAGGCCAATTTACATTTGCCCCGCTGGTCCTCCAACTATAACTCTGCCGTACTTGTTAAATTCTCTCATAATTGTAGACTTCAGTTCCCTGTGTGTGCTTATCTTTCTAAAGAGATATGTGTATATTATATGGGTGGTAGGAAACTAAAGGTGGCATACACATGCTACTTGTTTTCCCTGATTTCATTTCATTAAATAAATATTAGCTCAAGTGTCATCATCTTGTGATGCAAAATATGTAGTGCAAATAAAAGGAATCAAAAGACTACTTGCGAAATATGATCATATCATTGCCTCAAAAATTTAGTTAGAAGGGGAATCAGTGTTTTCAACATTGATTGCATAAGACTCTGAAATGCAAGGTTCAGGTTGAGTTTAGTATATACTTGCATTTGGGGGAAGTATAGAACGGATTTAACATTTTTTCATTAAAAGTTCTCAATAGTTCTGAAATCTGCATCCAACAAGTGTAGTTTTAGCCATTTTGGTGATTGGTGTTTCCTTGCCTTGTATTCGTCTGATTCTCCTTTTTATACAGATATCGAGAGATTTTTTTATATTTTGTCAAATTTACAGCAGAATTTAAATTTTAATTTGGGAATTAAAATGATATTTTTCACGAAGCACTGATTAAATTTGACTCATTTGTAATCTCATAGGATTCAAAAACGAATTTTTACAAATTAAAAATAAAGTTTTTTTTGTGGAAGTTTTTAGGAAAACCCTGTATGGTTTTTTCTATGAATATATTTATGCTTAAAGTAAATTATTATTAAAGCTTTTTTAGACGCAATGAAGTCTGTCTTTGAAAGAGAGTTCTGTATCAATTCTGTATCAGCCGTTAGCTCATTACTTTGAGCAAACGTAATTTTTAAGACTTTAACTTCGGAACAGTTGTTTCCTATTAATTTGGGATATTGCTTTGATTTTTATGACAAATAAAATGTTCTTGTTCTTTGTTGATAATTTTGGTCTTTTTTCTGCTGTCGTTCAAACGACGGCCATACAAAAAACAGTTCCGCCCAAATAGTTTTTCGAAAATTTTGTATAGATTCGTGTTGGTACAAATTTTTGTCAAGACGGGTTTCATTCAAACAACCCCATACCTCTTAGCATTATCAAACAACAACATTTTAAAGAGATAAGGATGCTTTTAAAATTTCTAAAACTTACTAACGTTTTAGTTCATCCGAAAATCTGTACACTAGTCAGTTTCTCTTCAAGAGAAAATTACAAATATTATGCTTGAAACTTGTACCGGAACCTCAAGGTCTGAATTTCATGACAAAACTCTGTTAATTAGTTTGTCAAGTTTTCTCAAAAATTTATTCACATTTTCCTAACCTATGCAATAATATAATCATGCATTTTGCAACAAGAAAGTTGAGTAGGCCATTAATGCTATTTGCCCTATACGATGGTGTTATACTTGGTTGAATAACAACACACGAGTTTGGATTTCACGTCTAATTAAAATTAATTTCCTGGAACTTATTTCCCTCGGAGTGAAGTGAAAGTCATTATATTGTGACAAGGAACCGTCTAGTCTCAAACTAGGGCATCATGTGCACTTGTCCCACGAAATCAGGCCAGTAGTCGTGTCGCGGTATAGGGAAAATGGGGTATGGACCCCTTGGGGACATCTTTGAATGTCACCACACTAGGACTAGAATACAAATGTGTAGATTTTAAATAGAGAGAACTTACCAGGAGGAGGTTTTTCACAGATGAATCGACCCGCATAGCACTTGCAGTTTCCCCGATGTGCAATATATGTTGGTTGCAAGTGAGTGTACTCATCTTCAGTTTTTACGTAGCAGTGCTTATTCTCCAGGCATTCTAGGACGGTACAAGTAGCCCACTCCAAACGCCCCAACTCACAAACGCACAGTTCTGAACAAGTTGGAATATCTTCGCGATACAACTGCAATGCAAATAATTAAATCCGATGAGTCAAATATTCATGAGTAAAACTGTAGATATTCATACTACAGTTAATTATATTTTCGCAAAATGCATTCATTAGTGAGCTCTTCTTTTCTTCCAGTCATAGTTTCAATATTCACCCTTTCCAAGTGCAAACTGCTGGCACACTAGTAACTGATCGATGTTAAACCTTTCCTGAATAAATAAATATCTAAATTCGGAATTTCTAGACTAGATTCCTCAACATTTTGAACTCTTACTCATATTTACTCCAATATAATCTAATGCAATAAAGTTAAATTCTTCTCCACTTTACTATAATGTTGTTTAAATCATAAATTTTGTATTAATGCACAAATACAATTAAGACCGATTTATGTAAATGATGATGACTTTGGTTCGTCAACTTTTTCTAAATCTATTTTCCCATATTATGGAATCCTTATGTCCAATGGAAGTTTAAGTTTGTAAATGCACCAAATCCGCAACACCCTGTATCCTCCACCCTCTATAGCTTATGCAGTAAAACTGTTAACTCGATTAACTTTTTTCGAACCTGCTTTCAATTATGGGTTCCATGAGTAAGAACAAACAATACTCAATAAGGTTCAAGGGTCCCTTTGAAAGAACCTTTTAAATACTACCATGAAAATTTGGGGTTTCAAACAATTATTTACAATAAGTGAAATCAAGGTTAATGGGACCCTAAGGCGTCCTTCTGAAGTACACCTACGAAAAATGTTGGTTTTCAGGGGCTACCCAAGGTTTATGGTTTTCCTAGTAGTTATGGTTTTATAAGTAGCTCAGCATATGTAAATTATTATGTCCATGTATCCTTGTATCTGCTCCATATCTAACTTTCCACACGGTCATTTCTTAAAAATGTATTTCTACATATTGGGTCAAAAGGAAACCTGAGTTCATTACTAGACCAAATCGGTCACATCCATGAGTTCCACTCTCTATATCTCTTAAAGCTACTGTAGTGTTTCAGTACACCATAGCAATAGTGTATAACATTAAAAAAATTAATATAACGACACTGAATGAGTGGGCAGTTATTTATATATTTATAAGAAGGTCAAGGATTCATTTCTCATACTTTTAACGAGCTAGAGAAATAAAACTATTACTCTATGAAAGATAATACTTTCATAAAAACAGATACTAAAGAGCAGCACGGAGAAAGTAACATTTCCAGTATCGATTTGAATTTTTGTACTCTACTCCTTCCTAAAAGCATTCATCCCATTCAATATTGTTTCTACTAAACATTTTTGATTGTCAAGATGGAAAATCTTATAACCTTAGAAGAAATCTTAGAAAAAATTCTAACGATAATATTTCAATGACTAAATTTAGCAGGAAGAGTAGATCTGCCCTTATGGCCGTTAGTAAGCCTATGCCTAGTTAGATACATTTTATTCAGCCTCCAGCCTTGCTCATTGACTTTCTACTTAACGTCCTACTACTCCACTCATACAACTAACTACACTTTACTATCTTGTCATGTACTAATTGTAAGTATTTGCTACAAAAACTCTCTACTTGGAGGTTGTATGCTTAAACTGCTTTCCCCTCAGCTAGTAGAAGCAATTCCGAACTGTGTTCAATGCTCTTCTCTACTGGCTCCAGGCATATTCTTCTGCTGTCTGACCAGAGCCAAAGAATCGGAGGAAGAGGACGGGGGTAAGAAGAACAAATTACCTTCTCCGTAGTCCACCACTGATAATTTATAACCAACGTCGTTGTGCTACTCATGGAGCCAAAGGAAGCAAGCCAGCAAAGAACAAATATATTTCATCCAGCTCACACTTTCTAACCATTTTGCTATGCATTGCATTTCCTTCCTCTTTCCCTTACCTCTCCTCACTGGAATAACCCTTTTAATACCATTCTAACCTTTTTATCATGTATATCTAAATATTTCTATACCTGATCAAGACTTATAAAAGTGAATCTAGGAAATACACCTTAGCTTTGAAATTTCCTACACTCAAGATATGTATATATATATATATATATACAGGAATTTATGTTTAATCTGTCAGGTCTTATACATGCTTTGCAAATAGTATTATCTCTACTAGTGTGAAAGCTTTAAAACGCCTACTTTTGGCACCCTCCTTGTGCTCTTCTGGCCTTATCATCATATCATCGTCATGATCATGAATGACCACCATTTCTTACTTTAATGCCTTGCCATTAGAAATCCCTTCTGTTTTCCTTTTTTAGCTTTGCGAAGGAAAGAGAGTCAACTTTCTAGATCCGTTTCTAATTTGATCTTAAATACAACCTTTGATGAATTCCTATTATTCATCATCAATGCGCCTAACATTAATTACTGTCTTCTTGGCGTTAACTCATCCTTTGTGTACTTAAATGATAATATGAAAAGAGATCAAATACTGAGCAAATCTTTTAGAAAAATCCCCTACAATGTTCTAAGATAAATAAACGTTCCTTTATGTTTGCGAGGCTGCTCGAAAAATTTGCTTGTGTCCTGCAACCTAATTAGGTTGAAATTTCCAATTAGAAATTTCCATTTCAATTAAATTGAAATTGAAATAATCACACACAAGGTGTGATTGACTAATATAGTTTTTTGATTTATTTTAATGTCAACGTATTTTTATAAATGTCTGCTGCTGTCCAAGGAATAAATGCCAAAGGTTTAAATGTCGGAAGACATAAAATTTGTCGCAGGCATAAATGTCGCGGCATTCCACAATAATCTTCTTAAGCAAAGTCTAACATTGCATAATATGCATGTCATAAGCATACGTGAGCTGTTACAAGTACAAGCGTCTTTTTACTTAGCACTTCTTTCCATGTAAAACTTGAACCGAGCATTATTCATGCAATGTGTCCTAAAATGATGGGAAAACAAGACTTTTCAAACAAGACCAATCCTACCTGACAAGAATCAGAAAAGAGTTAAACAAAGATATGTTTCTATTTCTCTCTGTTTCAGCTCGGTAGTACCCACTACCACTGGATGGAAGGGTTAGAATTGAATAAGAAAACAAAGCTCTCTGAGAAAAGGGTAAAAAACCCTATAGTACCTAGGTGTAGTTTACATTCAATGGTTGTATAACTCTTGTAAGTAATTCATCTTTGCTTTCAGCACAGAGTCAAGTTTATTGAACAGAGTATTCTAGGACTTTCCCCTTTCTCTTTTTTACTCTTATTGATATAAATGCATACCGTTTTTTTTATATGAAAGAGTTGAAGTATAAAGGTAGAATAAATAATGACCAGATTTCTAAAGAAAGATATAGACACTACCATATTACTACATTCACTACTTACACATTTACTATACTAACTTAACTTACATCATCCCCTTTCCTTTGTGGTCTTTCATGGTGTGAGATGATCAATTCAATTCCATACCCCTGTTTTGCGTTGGTCTTGCAAAGAGGCTCATAACAGCTTTTACCACTTTGTTGTAGCATAGTGTAAAGTGACCACTAGAATCACTTTAGAGGTACTTCAAGCATCTATCTATTGCAGCTTTCTAATTCTCGCTATATCTGACTGTCCAGCTTTTTTCAAAATTACATTTTTAAAATCTCTAGTAAACCTGTACGTTTTCTAGCTCAGCGCTCAACTAAGCTACCTTTAAGTTATGTAAAAAGACTCGGTACTATTGCACCCATAAAATTGAAACAAAACTTACCCTTTTAGCCTGGCCTTCTCGAATCTTTTGGTCTGGTGGCTTGGGTTGTCTTAGTGGACAATACCCTACAAAAATCAAACAAGAAAGAAAAATCATGAGTATTTGAGGCGGGTTGGACGGTAGTGTAAAACCACAATTTAGAGGCTGGTACAAGAAATCAAGGAGCATATCTTTAAGGATAATTAGAGTTGCCTTACTTGGAGGTTGTATCGTTGTGGTAGGCTCAGTTTTAGCTGTTGTAGTAGTAATTGTAGTCGTTTCATCTGTAGTGATAAGATCGGTACTGACTTCATGAGCCCCAGAGATAACCCCGGTCACATGTGATGGACTTGGTTCATATGAAGGATCCCTCGTATGACCATTACCATCTCCATTTCCCCCTTTCTTAGTAGTACGAATCCTGGATGTCGAGACTGTGGAATGAGTTGTGGTGTGGAAACTGTTAGCTGCTGTTGAAGTTGCACCTATCTGAGGTCTTGGGGGGTTACCCATCGTTGTGCTCAACACATCGTTTCCAGGTAAAGTTCCTTCAAAAGTTACAGTGGCAAATGTCTCTGTTGGAGTGTGTGTTGTTGTGGAGCGAACCACCGTAGGTGCCTGTGTTACCCGTGTTCGGTGATAATCTCTTTGTGATTCCACTGTCATGCAACAACAACAAAAAAAAGTCTCTCGTTAGTTCCAATTCGTATCATGATATACCCACTCATCAATACATAATGCTAGCAAGTACAGTCAATGTCAGCCAGTACTTATGCTACATATAAACAAGAGAAGATAGACAAGATTAATTCGTCACGTCAATATTAACCCACCAGGGATCCTCTATTGATCTACGTTCTTACTTACTTTCAACTTTTCTTAACTTTGATCATCCAACCCTTCTCATCTTTCTTATTTAGTCATAACCACTCACTCAATCAGATAGATGCCACGTGCATGGATGATAGAAACGAAATGTATGGTGCTATTATACTATTACATGTCTTCATTTCTATCAAAACTTATCCAATTATGAATCATCGCTAGAAATCACAACACTTCTGTCTTCAACGCTTCTTATTTCCTTTCACTCATTCCCCTCTCCTAATGCCTTCATCTCTTGCTTCTCAAACAAAATGAACGCTCAGCCATATGTAGTCCTTGTATCTCTTCTTTCTCTTTGGCACTCACATAAAGGCTTAATAAATACTTGACTAGAAGTACATTACTAAATTAGTGACTACAGCCTTCTCATTTATACCAGTAAGGGCTGTGTTGTGACTTTGTGACACTACTAGGAAGAATGTTCTATTCTAGGTAATAACATTTTCTTCTATCTGTTGCAATTAAATGCTGCAATGACACAAAATTAATGATTTCTCACACGATCAATCTTCAATCTAGAAAATAAGAAGCCATAATTTCTTCGGAATTGAGTAACTTTATTAATATACTTTGACGTATCGTATCACTCAGTATTCACTGACAGTGAATCTATTTTAGAAATTCTAAGAAACCACTATGATGAATCCATTTCTCCATTGGGAATCAAAAGAAATCGCTTCATGAATTATACTCTTGAAGCCATTTGAGTTTCGGGATCCATGGAGTAATATTATGCATTAGTAGAGCTCCTTGTTTTTATCTAAACATTAACAACTTTATTGGGGAATTGAACCCATGAAAATTTGTGCTATTATTGACCATACTGTCCTAGGGCTTTAATCAAATACCTCAGTTTATTTTGTATCCTATATTCATACTAAAAGCCATTAATTGAGTCCCTAAATATAATTACCTATTTCCTTATTAAATAATCTGATTTCAGCTACGGTTAAATTCAAATTAGAACCCCCTAACACGTCCAAATAAAAATTGTCTTAATACTATAAATATTTTTAGAGTACAATTATTTTTTGCAACTCTTGTTCCTATCCTAGGGTTGTTCAATTGTTAAACTCAATAATGCATGTCTACCTACATTTGGTAGAATGCAATCTGACAAGACTTTATGCATAATCTGCAATAATCTGCATGCTCCTATTATTATTATTATGATAATTATTATTATCATTATTATTATCAAGTAGCTATCAAACCATCTAACTCCATCGCGATGGGATGGGCCAACCTTAGCATTATATGATCACGAAATGTTTGAACATTATAAGGCCATTAATTTGTGCCACAAGCTTAAAATCTGAAACTACCCAAAGTAGGTAATCAAATCATCTTACGAGGTCTAGCAGCCCTTTCTTATAACATGTGTAAAAACAAAGTTCAGGAAAAGCCCTATCGTGTCATACTAGCTTGCATGATCAATTATATATTGACTTTCTTTTCATCTCCATGCTTCCTGCTACTGCAATTCTTATATAAACTTTGTGCCTACATTTATTGCGGATTTAAAACCTTAGTTGGTACATATATCCAATTACCTACAGGTTTTGGCATGCAATAAACAATGCTATTCTCTTTAATGACTACCAGTGGCCATTGAACTAATATAATTTTTAAGTCGGACTGCTACAATACTCGTTGACCTAGCTTATCTACGTTAATTTAGCATGGATATGCTAGTTCAACTGGCATTCCTGCTAACTAATTTGGGTGTGTATTAATTGTAAAACAACTATTGTTTTTTCTTGCTAAGAACCCTATCCAGAATACCTACCTAAACTTTAGGTTGGATGTATGTACCTTTTTGTAAACTTGCCCTAAATATTCCAACTTAACATGGACAAGATTATTCCG
>JAQGBU010000397.1:0-31052 GCA_034698605.1 Isotoma decorata
TGGGGTTATATTCCGGGGTGGGGAGTTATTCCAGGGGGGGAGTTAATGTTTCAAGCCAATTTTTTTTTAAATTTACTAAAACAAACTCCCATTTTATTATGAAAACTCAATAACCAATGTCGAGAACATCAAAATAAATATAAACTTCAAAAAACGGCTACTTTCTAGCCAAGAATTTTAAACCAAACCAAATAGAGGATAAAATGACAGGAGACGCAAAGAATGTGACAAACTTGAACTTTTCTCTAAAAGTACTACCAGTTGGGTTGAATTGATTCAAACCCCATGTTAGGAGTATTTCTTCAGCCCCAGTAAGCCTGTCAGCCTTCAGAATAGACGAATTCCCTTGGATACTTTCCTCGTTGGTAAACGTATTAGGGTTGACACTATAATTAACATTGTAAACAACGTTTCCTAAAAACAGCCTATTGATCTAATCATCGAATACACGTTGTTCGAACGGAGTCAAGTTAGGTTCCATCGAATGACGACGCAGAATTTGAATCCATGCATTATTTCGATCCGTAGCGCGTGCAGCAGCTCGAACCGATGGTGGTGTTGGGGCCGGATTTTCTCGAAGATTACCTTGAAAATTTCTAGAGACATTCTCTTTAGATTTGCGTGGAGTATAGCGAACATTGTCAGCACCACCCCTTAAGGCCGAAATGACTTGAAAACCGTCACCAGCATTTAATACTGTATCTATTACTTTGCCATTGGCGCTGGAATCCAAGATTCCAAATTCGTTACACAATCTTCTTAGCGCCCACAGTATCCCAGAACAAATAAGTACACCCTCAACGAGAAATACGATGACATCTATTGGCTCAGCCCTAAGCGTTGGGTCAATTGCTAGCAAACCCCTTTGAATGCAATTTCGTTTCGAACAATTGTTGGCACTGGAGCTAAGAGTAGAAGAAATTTCCGGAGTAGTAGTTACTAGGACACTGTATTCATTACGTCTAGCCATTTTAATGTCAGGAGGGTTATCAGTATGTATTTGACTATTTTGATGACTACAGGGATGAAGTGGACATTCCGCTCGGCTTTCCATTCTAAAACAAAAGGATTGAGTATAACAAATCAACGCTATTAAATCTCAAATGCGTAACAACTTGTCAAAAATCAACATTTGAGTCTTCTTAGCGATTTTATGTATTGTGCATAATCATCAAACAATTACAGCAAAATATAATGTGTTAATTACCTGATCTCGTAGCTTAATTGATTATAAACCACAAGATAATATATTTTATTCCACAACAGCATGCAAGGGGTACTACGTCTATTTGAAAGGACTCCAATATCATTTTCTAATTCTGGTAAATGATAAGATAGAACAGAATTTCAATGCAAATTATGCTTACAACAAATATTCAAATTCAAACCTCTAGTAGCTCAACTTCCTTGAAATTGGAAGCAAAATGACCTAAGGAGGAATGGATACCATGCAAGAACCAAATACGTAGTAATTAAAAATTATAAAAGGGGTTGTAAGAAAAACTTATGAGTGGGCTCTGAAGTAAATTTATGAGTTAGTATGTTTGGGTGTTTTCATGCGAAAATGGGCTATTGGTTCCAAAAGCTTGAAATTCTTTCGGTTTGATGATATTCAGATTGACCATGCATTCAAAGGATGACTTGTCAATGATAAACCGTATACAGAAGAAGCAGTAGAAACAAGAAATGTCAAAAAAATCGCTGCTAGAATGGTCACTTCTACAAGTAGCAAAAATGTCGTTACCTTCTGCTTTCATTCTATAAAAGCACGTTTTTTATTTCATAGAGCAAACCAAAATGTCAATATGCATTTACAAGGGTAGGAAAAAAATTTTATGGTAAAACTTAGTAGGTCTGTGCCCTTAGCAAGTTAGTATGATTGTAAAGACGCCTCCAAACGTAACTCACTTCATCTAATGTGTGGTTGTAAATAACTACGAAAAATTTAATTCGGATGATTCCAACACAACTGCAAGCGCCAGGTATTTTAAAATGAAAATAAAAAAGTTAAATCTTATTTGAAATATTGTAGTATTTTAACTTTATGCGAAATCAGACATACAATTTTATCCAAAATAAATATCCTTTGTACTAAAGTGCCGTTAATTTAAATTTAATGATGCAAGGGTGGTATGGAAGTAAAAGAGGAGGTTCTAGACTAAATAGATTAAAAAAATAAATGTTTGGATTTTAGTACAGAATGAAAATTCGGTTGGTTTCGTTGAACTTCTGTCACTTTATGCCCAGGAATAAACACAGCTTAGAATGCGTTATCAATAATTATATAACACTTTTACATTATGATCTATCTTTAAAAAAATCATGATGATGATAACGTTGAAAAATTATCGGTCTAGAATGATCGGCCATTTTAGGCAGCTAGTCTTTTTTTAACTTTAAAAAAACGAATCTTTATTGAAGTTGAGAACAGGAGAGAATAGAAAAGCTGTTTACATACTAATATTTTAATAAACACTTTCCAGCTAACCTGATCGCGATATTTTCTTAACTAAAAAAGCAAATTATATTTTAACACAAAATTTAATAACTAACATTAAATAAGTACGAAATGCGTACAAAACGCTTGGGTTAAAGACCATCAATCCTGTAAAACGTGTAAATAAAAAAACTCATAGTAATTTTAATTTACAATTTAGTACGATTCCGTCCTAAAATTACTTGAAGTATAATTCAAAATAGCAATAAATAAAATACCACAATGTATTACCGAAGCTTTTTGACAGCTTGTAAAACAATTTTATACAGATAGCTGATAAGGATACAATGTAAAAGAGTAGGTTGACCATACGTAAAAAGTTGATTTCAAGTATTGAAAACAATTCTAAAATCCTTTTTTAAATTAATAATAATAATTGAGTATGCAACCATTGTCGAGAACATCAAAATAAATATAAACTTCAAGAAACGGCTACTTTCTAGCCAAGAATTTTAAACCAAACCAAATAGAGGATAAAATGACGGGAGACGCAAAGAATGTGACAAACTTGAACTTTTCCCTAAAAGTACTACCAGTTGGGTTGAATTGATTCAAAACCCATGTTGGGAGTATTTCTTCAGCCCCAGTAAGCCTGTCAGCCTTCACGATAGACAAATTCCCTTGGACACTTTCCTCGTTGGTAAACGTATTAGGGTTGACACTACTATTAACATTGTAAACAACGTTTCCTGAAAAAATCCTATTGATCTCATTATCGAGTACACGCTGCTCGAGTGAAGTCAGGTTAGATTCCATCGCCTGACGACGCAGAATTTCCACCAATTGTTCATTTTGATCCGTGGCGCGTGCAGCAGCTCGAAGCAATGGTGGTGTTGGGGCCGGATTTGTTCGACGATTACCTTGGGAATTGCTATTGAAATCCTCTTTGGATTTTCCTGGAGTATAGTGAACACAGTCTGCACCACCCTTTAAGGCCGAAATGAGTTGACCAGCGTCACCAGCATTTAACACAGTATCAATGACTTTGCCATTGGCGCTAGAATGCAAGATTCCAAATTCGATACACAAACTTCTTAGCGCCCACAGTATCCCAGAACAAATAACTACACCCTCAACGAGAAATACGACAACATCTATTGGCTCAGCCCTAAGAGTTGGGTCAATTGCTAGTAAAAACTTTTCAATGCAATTTCGTTTCGAACAATTATTGGGATTGGAGCTAGGAGGAGAAGGAATTTCTGGTGTGGTAGTTACCAGGACACTGTATTCCTCGCGTCCATTAGTTTTAATGACAGGAGAATTGTCAATATTTATTGGAGTATTTTGATGAGCACAGGGATGAAGTGGACATTCCGCTTTGCTTTCCATTCTAAAATCAAATTATTGAGTCAAACAAATTATTGAATGCAGTATAACTTGTATTTGTTTTATGAGGAATGCATTTTATGCATTGTTCATAATCATCAAATAATGATTACAAGATATAATGTTTTAATCACCTGATCTCGTATCTTTATTGATTATGAAACACAAGATGATATATTTTATTCCACAACAGCGTGCAAGGTGAAAGCTTGAAAGGAATCCAATATTAATTCCGGATTCAGGTAATTGATTAAATCACAATTCAAGTACAAATTATTCTTACAAAAATATTCATATTCAAACTTTGTAGCTTAAATTCCTTGAGAATGGAAGCAAAGAAGCCAAAGTAGGAACGAGAGAAGATACTAGGAACCAAATACGTAGTAATTAAAAATTGTAAAAGTGGTTCTAAGAAGAACTTAACTTCTGAGTGAGCTCTGAACTAAAATGACTTCAGCAGTTTGGTTAGGTTTTCATGCGAAAATGTGCTATTGGTTCCAAAAGCTAAAAATTCTTTCGAATTGATGATATTAAGATTGGCCATGCATTCAGAGGATGCCGTATCAATGATAAACCGTATACATCTACCAAGATCGTGAACAGTATCAAAGCGATCGGATAAAGACTTCAATTACTACAGTAGGCTTCAATCATTTTTTACATAATATTGCTGACTACTTGACAAAATGGTAATAAAATCCGAAAATGCTTATGATAAGTTTCGTTGCCGACAATTAAAATTAACAATAATTGTCAACAATGAGACCAGGACCGGAAAGTATGACTTGCACAAATAATAAGCAATAAAAGTAAGAAATCTATTTCAAACTAGAAAAATTATAAAACAATATAAAAATTATAAAAGTTTTGCTTATTAAATTATAGTACAAAGTTTTTTTAAACTAAAGGAATAATACATTTCATTTCCGAAATTGATTTTGGAAAAAACCTGTTCCATTGCACGTTTTCAAATTATTATAAAACTGAATTCATGTTGTTACTGATATCAACTACAAATGGTACATTTACAACTTCTTATAGATTTGAATATGCTTATAAACCAAACTTATTATGAAATTCAGAAACTCTTAAGACTGGTATTTTCCGAAAGTTAATTAAGTCAATCCACATAATAGAGTTTCTAAAATTTCAAAAACTCTTAAATACTAATTAATAAAGAAACAAGGTAAAGCTAAGCAAACAACAAATATATTATTGAAAACATTTAGATTTTCACAATTATATATAAAATGTGATACTCGATATTGATGGTAAGAACGTAGCTAAAACGGTAAGTATATAATTACAAACGTTGGAGTTTGAAGTGAAATTAAGAAATAGTTGATGATATAATTAAATTGCGTGAAATAACTAAAAAACTTTCCAAGATCACCTTTTTCTAGAATACAAATGTATTTAGCACATAAACCCACATATATAGCCTATTGTTGACCAATAAATTTTATCCCTAAATAAATACAGGTTGAAAGAGCAGGGATGAATACTGAGGCGAACATTAAATTGTTACTAAGGTGTTCAGTGTCGTGCTCATTGCCAAAACTTAGCTCGACATACTCTTTTGGATGTCGGTTTGTAGAATCTTCTGGAATGATTTTCAGCATATACAACACCTGAGGGTTTACTTCAATAGGACTCGCTGTATGAGTATTTATTCCAGTACTAGTCACCACTTCCGTAGGGACAGTTTCAAGAGTGATTGCATCACTTGTGCCAGAAGCGACTTGACCAGCGTCACCAGCTTTCATGACCAAATCAATGACATCCCCTTTGGCACATAAGCCCACCAGCCCATAGTCTACGAACAAACTCCATAGAACAGAGCCTATAGTAGAGCAAATAACTACACCCTCAATAAGAAATACAAAAACATCTACTGGCTCTGCCCTCTGAGTTGGGTCAATCATCAGTAAAAACCTTTCAATGAAATTTTGTTCACGAGAAGGATCCTTCTCAGTAGGTGTGGTGAGATCAATAGTATCAACCCAAACCAAAGTTCCTGAATCAGAAGTCGATAGACCATTGGAATAAGTACGATTAGGAGATTCGCTTTTAATAGAATTGTCTGAGTTATCTTGGATATCTCGAGCAGTAGAAACTGAAGAAATGTCAGAAAAATCGCTGCTAGAATGGTCACTTCCAGAAGCAGCAAATAAGTCGTTATCTTCTGCTTTCATTCTATAAAAACACGTTTTTTATTTAATGGAGCAAATCAAAATGTCAAATATGTATTCGCAAGGGTAGAAAAAAAGATTCCCGGAAGAAAAAGGACAGGAAGAAAGAGGACGGAAGAAAAAGGATAGCAAACAAAGGACGAGGAAGAAAAAGGATATTACAAAAGAAGGACCAGGAAGAAAAAGGACGAGTCAGAAAAAATACAATACAACCCCTTATTTGATTCTACAATACTTTCTGCACAAAATTTTGTAACAGTTTGTGTGTACAGACGACGTAGAAGACATCAGAAAAAAAATTTTACACTGTGCAATAATAAGGGGTGTAGTAATGCATTTTTTCATGCTCGTCCTTTTTCTTCCTGGTCCTTCTTTTGTAAAATCCTTTTTCTTCCTCGTCCTTTTTTGGCCATCCTTTTTCTTCCTATCCTTTTTCTTCCGTCCTTCTTCTTCCGGTAACCGAAAAAAATTATATGTAAAATGCGCTTTGGGTAAAACTTTGTAGGTACTCTGTGCAAGTAAGTATAATATTAAAAACACCTCAAAACTTAACTCACTTGATCCAATTTCTGGTTGTAAATAATTAGGAACAAGATAATTAGGATAATTCCAACACAGCCGGAAGCGCCAGGTCGGTTAAAAGGGAAACAAAATTAAATCTCAATGGGAATAATTAGTGTTTGCAATACCTATATTAGAAATTTACTTTATCCAAAACAAATATCCTTTGTACTAAAAGTGGTCTAATTTCAATTTAATGATGCAAGAGGGGCAGTGTCGGACTGGACCGCCCCGCTAACCCGCATTTGCGGGACGCGCCCTCTCCCTTCGGCGCCCCGCGCCGAAGGTTGTATTTTTTATTTTAAGTCACTCCGTAGTAAATATTTTTTTCATCTCGGTCTTATTAGTCTTTGGCAAAGGAGAGAGAAATGAGATACTTGCATGAAGTTGCATATTCAACTTTTTCATATTGCAATGAGTGCAAGAGGGATTTTGCTTTTGACATTTTCGAATCCCAGGAATTTTTAATCTAAATGGTGATCATATGTCCAACACCAAGTAATCAAGGCCTAATTATTTCTCCGTAAAAAATGTAGTGCCTTAGACAAAACCCCACCCTTTGACCCCAGCAGTTAGGACAAAAGTTTGTTTTTGAAGTGTTCCCGAAAACTATTAAATAATTTTACAAATTTTAATTTTTTAAAAACTTTTAAACCGACGCTCCACATGAGTCAATACTCATTTTTTTTAAATTATGGGGAAAACTTCAGGCAAACAAACCTGCAAAAAACCGTAAAGAAATGGCAGTTTTAGCCCACATGTACATATGGGTCAAGTGGTTGACCCTTAAGAAGGATCCAAGTCGCGTCCTGAATGTACAGCTTTTTTTAAATTATGATGGAACGGTCAAATGTGACATGGAATTTTAAAATAAAATAGTACATGACATTTGAAGCCAATTTTATTGCTTGGGTGATTGCAGTGCGCAGTGACTCCACAGGGTGCCCTCGCTGGTTTTCATAAGTCATTTGTAGAAAAGCTAAAACTTTGCCAAGAGGTTAAAAATAATCACGCTTAATGAAATTTGATTATCTATGATTTTGTTTGTGGTTAGGTGAGCTAAGTTAAAGAGTGAAACCTGGTTCGGGCTTAATCAAATTGCACAGAAAGGTTTTTTAAACACGAATTTGTGATACTGTCAATACAAACTTATTCAACTCAAAATGTATCTGTCCAACTGGATTAAGCCCTACCAAGGTATACTTCCGAAAGGCTTGGCATTTCATGTACCATGGCTTTTTGTAGGCCCCATACCAAATTTCATTTCACTTTGACTTTCAAAAATGTACGTACGCGTGTACGGTATGTACGTGTATGAGGTTACCGAAATTAATAAATTTGGCTCCAGCATCGGTATTTGTACAAACTGTTCCAAATTTCTATCTTCTGAGATGACTGCCAAACACCAGTTGGGGTTTTTGTAAGCTTATTAAAGTCACAAAAATGGGTTTTAAACCTGATTCCGGTTTTGATTTTTGAAAATTTTTGAAAACTGAAGAACGTTTTGATCAACCACTCGACGTGGGTCAAGTGGTTGATCAAAACGTTCTTCAGTTTTCGTCAGACGGACATACCAAATTCATAAGCCCTAGGCTCGGGCTAAAAATAAAAGTACAATATTATTTAATAGAATAAAATTGCAGCATATAAATCGAGGCATAGAGGGTTGCGCCCTTTTGCTCCAGTCCGACACTGAAGAGGGGTATGGAAATAAACGAGGGGGTTCTAATTTTAAGCTAAATGAATTCCAAAACAAATGCTTTTTAGTACACAGCAAAAATTCGGTTGGTTTCAATGGGTCGTTGTTATGTTACATAGAAGATGCATATTACATAATGTAGATCTACTGAAGATTTTATTCTGTAGACCCATGATTTATCACTATTTCATGTATAATATAAATAAAAGCAATATGTTAACGAATTGATACCCTCATATCATGAATACATTAAAATAACAATGGTAATTTGATAGCTTATTTGAAATTTTATAAAAGTATATGGCGATTTGGAGAAGACTCCGCACTGACACAGAATTTCTGAGGCACTTTCTCAAGTTTTTAACGGTAAGTGAAATATGCCCCTGCATGAGCTAGAGTGTAAAACCTGAAGATATTGACCAAATAAAATACAACGAGCTACAAGATATAAAAATTTTAAAAATTCTATCATTCTTTAAAAAGAAGGGAAAGTACATTTTCAGATCTAAATTTAGCTAAGCTGGAAGGACGCCTTTTCAAATGCAAATTAAGATTTGATTTTAATTTAACTTTCAGCAAATATCATTCGCCTTTGGAATCCGGAACTTTATATTGACAAACACACGGAAGTAAAAAAGCAACAAGACAAGTCTACTAAATTCTTGAAAGAATCTATTTGTAGATTGAAAACGATGGGATCATAAATGAAAAGCATGTGTGTTAGATTACATAAACATAAGAAAAATTCAATTGTTTAAGGAAACATCAAAACTAATGTAGTTCAAAATTATAAAACTGCAGGAAAAGGAAGATACAATTCATACTATTATGAGTACTAAGCCGAGACAAAATTCACGTATTAAATTTAAAGTATTCAAGTATTAAAATAGGTCGTTATGCTAATTTCTAAATGTTTCCATCTTGGTTTAAGAATCAGAATAATTGTCTAACCTCATGCTTGTTGGAAGCAGTGCGCAGTGTAATATTTGGGCTTAGCAAAATCATTTTATAACCTCAAGAACAATATACATGGAAAATTTAGATGCCTGACAGTTATATTAACATTACGAACTTTTATTCGAACTTCTGTCACTTTTGCAAAGGAATAAACATAGCTTCGAATGCGTTATCAATAATTACATAAAACTTTCATATTATGCTTTATTATGAATTAATGCAAAAACGCTGATATAGAACCCCTGAAGAAATTATGATGAATATAACGTAAAAAAATCACCTGGTTTGATTCGAGTGGTCGGTCATTTCAAAATACTAAACTTTTTTATTTAATATTTTTGAAAAGAGAATCTTTATTTAAATGGAGAACAGTATATAGATCCTACAAAAATTGGTTGTATACAAAAACTCAAATAAAACCTTGTCCATAACTAACCTGTTTGCAATATGTTCTTAAGCAAAAAACCAAATAATATGTTATAACATAAAATTTAATAACTAACAATAATTCGAAAAATACCAGTAAATACAAAATCAATAAGACCAAAAAATAACTTGTTAACAAGAGGCTTAATCACTTTTAAGTAAAAAAACGTAATAAATACGTAAAAAACGCTTGAGTTAAAGATCATCAATCTTGTGAAACGTGTAAATGAAAAAACTCATACTAGTTATAATTAAAATTTAGGACGATTGTATCCTAAAAAGAATTTAAAATACACAATAATTAAAATACCCCAGTATTGCCGAAACTTTAAGAGAGCTTCTATAATAATTTTATAATGACAACTGATAATACAATTTAACAGAGTAGGCTGAACAAGCATGAAAAGTTAATTTTAAGTATAGAAAAGAATTCTAAACTGTATGATCGAGTTAATCACATCATTGATACAAAAAATGCACAAATTATTTGAAACTTCTTCCCATAAAATAGAAAGCACTTAAAATAACAACTGTAACAGCAATTATACCCCCTTGAATCTTTCGGTCGTAAATTGTTGGAATGTTATCAGAGATATTTTCATCCCAGTTGTAGTCCAAATAAGCATTAGTTGTCTTAGGAAGTGGTGCAGCTAAAGAACGAATGTTCTTTGCAAGAGTAGCCGGAATTTGCACAGTGCATTGTGTATTCGGAATGGTAATATTTATTCGAATGTCCACGTCATGCTCATTCCTAGTGGCATCAGCTACTGAATCAGCATTAACATTAGCAACTACATTGGACTTGTGTTTAGGATTCTTATAAGTAGTATGAAGGCCATTAGCATTAGAATCAATTTGATCGTCAGAACTAAAAGACCCATTCCCATTCTGCTCCGAAGTACCAGTGTCAGGCTTCCTACTTCTCCTCATGTAAATACCAGTATGATCAGTATCTTGCTCAGGGATAATTCCATATCGCCCACAGACATCCCCTCGGGGGGAAGTAGTAGTAGACTTAGGGTCACTACACTTTGGTGGGGGTGGCGGAGAAACTTTAGGACTTCTTGGGTTTCCACGAGTTGTCTTGCCACTGGGGTTGGCTACTGAGCTTTTGTTTTCAATGTTAAAAGCCATTCTATACAAACACAGTTTTTAAATTTAAAAAAGAACACTTCTTTCCGATAAAATACAAAATGATATTGTATTCTTATTCAACTTACCTCACCTGGTTATGTCGTTCTTTCCTGCTACGAGTAAAAACAAAACGGGCTTGGTCTTTGATGATTCGAAATGTATTAAGGAAAAGTTTCCAAGGTCTATTCATACAAAAATAAAAATTTTGAATTAGTAATTTTGCAAAACTCCTCTAGTGTCCTACATTTGACATTCAGCTGAGGAATAATACAACCCATTACTTACCAGTTCCAGATTATGCTTGAGGACAGTCAAAAATTCAAGGCAACGGTACTGAGGATGAGTGTGTATTGATAGATTATGGTTGAAATACTAAAACAAGAGACAGAGATTGTAAAGGATATTGAATTTGGAGAATTGTATTCAACACGTCCGAGTGGGTACATAAATAAAATGGGTCTAAAGACTTTGTAGCTAGTAGTTTTACATCCGGATGATCCAAGTGCATTATCAGTAGAGTATAAAAATCAAATATCCATTGAAACAATGACTTATCTTTTATATATTGTCGGCGTGTATCGAGTCAGTTTAAACTATGAAGTATATTATACAAAACAAAAATAGTTTAAGCTTTAGTATAGGTAGCCTTAAACGGAAATCATGGTGAGACCGTATGAATACGGCAAATTCACCATATAGTTTTTAAAGATGGATATACTCATAGTTGTCACATACAAGTTCATTTTGATATTTATTTGAAATGGGCCTAATACATATCAGCGTTATAAGGAAACTGAACGATGTTAAAAGAAAAGAAAAGAAAACAAGGAAGTAGGAAGATTCTAATTGACAAGTATATATAATAATATGATGCCCATTGCCCATCCTTACATCTTAAGAAATGTTCTTACCATTATCAACTAAAGGTAGACTCGAAGTAGAACAGAGTTTTATTCAAAATCAAAATGGGTTCTTGCGAGGAATCTTCGTTACTGTGCTGAAGTTTTAAGAATTTTTATACCGACGGAAAAGTTATTTTTCAATGTATGCAAATATCGGCATTTTTTGTTGGTTAGCCATCAATGACGAAGATTCCTTTCTAGTGTGTTGAAATGCAACATTTTTGAAAATTTTTTTAACAAAGGACTAACAGCAGGATTAGATAATCGCTTAGCGGTGAAACAAATGATGGAGAAAATAATGTATCTGAACCAAAGAACCTTAATACTAAAATGTACTATGAATACACTTACGACGTTAAATATATTGCAAATGGCAAGATTACGTCTACTTTGTTCATAATTAAGAAAAACAATATATCTGCATACTTAAAAGCAAATATAAAACCCGGTTTTTATCATATCGTCAGGATAGAGTTTACTAGCTGGTACATGTAAACCGGAAGAGATGGTTACAATACTTTTTTGTTCTTAATATTACTATTATTGGAGTACATAGCAGGTATTTCTGGGGTCGAACATTCAAGAATTTAAAAAAATCGTGAATGCATCGATACGACCTAAGACAAAACTAAAATATCTCAGACCAGTTCCACTAGTGTCGATGGGTCAACCAATATTTAAAAAATCAGATAAATCCAAAATCCAACTCGACATGTAACCTACCTAAACAAAAGCATCATTTACTAAAAATGTAGGGATACAATCATTTCACCTCAAACATTCAAATTCTGAAGTTGATTATAGTGTTAATTATGGTTCTAGCTGCACCAAAGTTTCCAACCTCAACAGAAAAAGAGCAGGATCTGAAATCGTGGAAATGCCTAGCTATAGATCTTATATGGTCTCGGGCTGTATAATGTGTTCCTGCAGGAATAGCTTTGTTATTTAGAATGCATGCTTATGACCCTTTACTCCCCAAACGAAGGAAATCGCATTTAACTTATTCAAATGAATCAACAAGATCGATAATAAATTTTCTTTCACAATTCAACAAGTTTTGAGCATTTTATTTTTGTATAAAACACCTTATTTTAAAACCAGAGTATGTTTTTTATATCAAAATCACAAAATTAAAACATCCTACCTAAACAAGAAATAATTCCAATGATATTTTTAGTCATTAATCAACTAATAATCAATCACGTTAAAAACGCTACTGTATTAAATATAAAACGAGCAATAAAAACGTTACTTCAAGATGGAAAAAACGGTTAATTTGAATACAAATTCTAAACTTCCGAAAAAACGATAAAACCGATAAAACAAATAATATAAGGTTGATAACAGTACAGGGATGTCAATTTCCAAATCTGCATTCAAATTTCTTGAAGTTTTAAACTCAAAGTTAAACTTTTCAACCGAATTTTTTAATCAAGTGAAAAATTTCACAAGAAAAATTAACTTAATTTTTTATATTTATACAAATTAAAAGGCATAACCTCATGTAAAACCAAGTGTAAACCTTTCATAATTATTGCCGTCTATTAATACATAAGACGAGTTAATAATATAAAACAAAAAATAGTAGTTGTATTGTAATTGCCATCATTATCTTGAGCATGAGCCCCTCCTTTTACCTATTTCTAGGAGTGAAGTAACCACAACGATAATATTTCATTAAGCTTAAGCCTGCAAGTACTATTAGAACACCTGCTCCTGTCCGTTGCAATACTTCCTTATTATCCCAAATCTTCTTAGTGTCCTTTGAAGTACTTCTATTGTTAATGCTAATGGTAGTAGCACCTTCAGTCGTAAAAGTAATAGTTTTGGTACCAACTGGTGCAGCAGGCGCGACATCACCCTCAGCGTTATTGCTAAGAAGAGTATCTGCTCCATTTCCCCCACCGCCCGTAGAAGACCGAGTAGGTTCAACCTGAGCCATAGCATCTGGATTAGTATTCTCAGCAGGGGAAGAAGGACCAATAATGATTTCAATATTAGTTTTACTAGAACGCCCTAAAAGACTTTTATAGTGCATGTGATGTAAACGATTTTCCAGGTCTTGGAGATACTTTTCGGAAAAAATCCTCTCTTGAGGAGGGCTACGATTATAACTTGTAGTCTGAGGATTAACAGGTTGGTCTCTCCCGAATTCCGCTACATCTTCACCTCTGGCATTACCATTAGAAACGTTTTCAGAAGGATTACGACTACGATTCACGGAATCATCTGCACTTTGGTTGTGGGGATTTGTAAAAGTAGATTCTGGATCAAGAGGACTTAGCAGGGTGGATCTACGACTGTAACCTTCCGGCTGAGGCTCACTCACTTCATGGCTATGAGGTGGGGTACGGCATTGACCTTCAGATTGAAGCAAACTCACTATATCGACTGCTTGGTTGTGAGGCGGGGTAATGCGCTCACCTTCAGACTGAGCCTGGTTCTTCACTTCATGGCTATATTGTGGGGTATGACGTTGACCTTCGGACTGAGACTGATTCACGTCATGGCTATGATGTGGGATACGGCGTTGACCTTCAGACTGAGGCTGATTCATTTGGAAAGAAATAGGTAGGGAACAGCAGTCACTTTCAGAGTGAGACTGAATCACGTCATGGCTATGATGTGGGATACGGCGTTGACCTTCAGACTGAGGCTGATTCATTTCGAAGGAAATAGGTAGGGAACAGCAGTCACTTTCAGAGTGATACTGAATCACGTCATGGCTATGATGTGGGATACGTCGTTGACCTTCAGACTGAGACTGATTCATTTTGTGGGTATTAGATGGGGTAGTGCAGGGACCTTCAGGCTGAGGCTGACTCGCTTCATGGCTCGGAGGTGGGGTATTACTGCTGCGGTTTTTATCAGCTCCCTCAGCAGTTGAAGGATTAGGATCAGTACTTTCCTTGTCCATTCTAACAACAAAATTAATTTTTAGTCAGAGAATTAAATTATGAGCTCAAGTATTTTAGATAATTTTTAAAAACCGGTTGTGTATTTTGAATCATGGAAGGAAAAGGACAAGAAGAAAAACCATTAAGAAAAATAGACGAAACAAAAGAGGGGTAAGCCAAAATCAGACGAGGATAAGCAAGGACTTCACAAAAAGGATCCAGAAAATAAAGGACGAGCAAGAAACCATTGAATACAACCCCACTTTTAGTTGCACACAGTAGTACAGTAAGCGTTTGCGTCTTCTTACAGAGTAAAACGGATGTTCGGATGTCCTCGAACGGATGTTAGAATCAGAGTGGGAAATAAATTCCTATTCGTCGGGAAATATCTAGTTTGTCAATTTACACAAAGTTTATCATAAATAACTCGTTTGTATTTAACATGCTCAAAAAAAGGTTAAAAAGCTTACAACTGTCTCAAATAAAAAGCTCGATATTTGAGATGACAAAGATCTGTGGAGCTATAAGAAGTAATCAATATAAAAATGGTATGGCTTTTGAGAAGAATATGTAAGTACTTGAGAGGACTTGAAAAAAATGATTCCAGGAAGTTAATGCTTGGCTGTATTTGTTTAAATGATTCTCTTTAATAAAATTATTTTGGAGTGGACAGGTCAAAGCAAAGCCACTTCAGTCGGATGTTACTAAAATTAGTTTTGTATACAAATTACAATAATACAGTGATTTATCTCTGAATGGATCCGTTATGCTAAAATATTGTAAAATTCAAATGAAGAATTTGATTTTTGTACTCACATCATAAGGGACAAGGCTTCTTCGGGAACAACGGAAACTAAAATTAAGGTTAAATGTTCATAAGTCTATAGGGTTTGATTGAAGTACTATACACATATTTAATTTGACGAGTCTTTGCTTACTTTGCTTAAGCTATTTCTAGAATTATAGCTTTAGCTGGAAAAATAAAGAGAAAGGATCTGAAGTATGCTTTTATGCTATAATCAAGGCAAGACGATAGTAACCTTCGCAGTTGTAATTTTAAACTGTTAACTATTTATTCTAGCAGATGCTTTTGCATTTTGCCCTCAAAAGACGGGTTTATGCAAATTAAATACGATGACTTAATTATAAGTCGAATTATAAAAGTATATAAAAGTTATTACAATAATTTATTAGTAACTATTACTAGGTAGTATTTTTACTTTTAAAACAAATAAAGTTAAAGATTTAAAATGAAATGACTTTAACAATCATTCCAACCCTTTTTCCACCATGCAATTATAAACGAAATATCAAGCCAAATAAAAAAGTACCAGTTGATAAATTCTTAAACAGCTAGGTTCATGTTTCGAAAATCGTAGTAATATAAAAAGTAATAAATAAAAATATAGGGCAGGTCTTTTTCCCCTTTTTAAACTATCAACTAATGATAGGTTCTACTCAAGCGGTTTTGCAATCGAAACAATAACATTTGTAAATTGGAAGTTTCGTTTCGAATAAAAATGAAACTAGGTATATATACTATTACCACAACCTTACCCAATAACGTTGATTTCCAAATGTTTGTAATAAAATAAATATTATAAAAAATTCTTAATCCCATCATTCGCTTCAATAAAAAAATGCAAAATCGATTCTTTAATATACTAAAGATACTACTTTCCGTAGCCCCAAAAAAATAGCGCCCAAACTAACAGTTGCAAAAACAGTAGATGCTAAAGCTTCCATTATTCCTTCTTCATCCAGATTAGTAGCAAATTCGAAATGAAGCCAAAGACGAGGATTAACTACGGGATTGACATTAGTTCCATTCGAAGAAGTCCCAGCTTGGGCATTCAGATTGACATCATTTCCACTTCGGGAAGAAGTAGTATGGGACGGTTCGGAATTATTCGCATCAGTTCTCGTTTCAAGAGAATTAGAATCCTGATATGCAGGAATAGTTCTTCTATGAGGATTTTCTTCGGCCATTCTATAATCACACACATTGATAATTTAAAATCGCTACTATAGTCCATCAAGAATTATTATCAGAATGTGGAAGAAGAAGCTGAAAGACATCAGTTAATGGTCGAACGCCTGGTCGTCACTTACATTTAACTTACAAAATCGATCTCATGAATTTACTTGACTTAATTGATGAACTACTTAAGATCCCTACTCAATGAAAAATTCTTAAAAAGCCAATCTACTTCCTTTATCATCTACTTCTAAGTGAGGACTGACGTCATACGGTGACTGGCAAAGTTTCCAATGCTCTAAGTTCTAGATTGATTAAAAGTTAACAAAATATTTCTTCAATCGAACGAATCTTAGTGGATTTCACGGTTTCATTCAAACAAGACCCAATCCATTGATACCTAAAACGATCAGAAAATTAAAAATGCAGTCAACCTGAAGGTGACTGAAAATGAAGCCAGAAATCCAAACTTGGCTACAATTGACGAATTGAGTCCTTAAAAAAGTACTTCTGAGTTGCCAAATCCTTCGTGGTCGGATAATATTAAAATTAGTCATGCACCAAATGAATGATTCAAATTCTGTAAATCATAACCCAAGCATCCACCCAGAGCGTGTAAAATGACAAAGAAGTAGTTAAGCTTACAATTTTTCTATTACTTTCATTGTCTAAAACTTTGAATATGGACATGGCCGGGTCACTCTGGTTTTAAGTCAATATAATTCATCTATCTAGCTTGACTACAAAAAGATGGGAGAAAAGCACAATAAATGAGTGTCGATTATATAAAAAAACCCAACTTGTGGTCTGTTCCGTTGTTTCTCGGCAGGAAATAAGGTAAATTATATGAAAAATTGCCTAAATTCAAACTAAATGCATGCGGCTGAAAACCAGGACTTACAATTACCATTCTATTCTACTGCTCGGCATATGAATAAAACTAAATGATTGCTTATAGACATACAATAACTAGAGATTTATGTTGTGTAAAAAGTAAATATATGTATTTTGAATCCGTAGTTAGTTTACAGTCAGAATTTTAAGTATAAAATGGAGCACTTTCAACATGCAACAACTAAAATGGATCACACACACGTCTTTGTTTTATATAGAAAGCAAATAATTAACCAATTCACAAATAGTAGTTTATACAAAGTAATAATAATCAGTAATTATAAACTTGACTTAAAAAGTCAAAGTCTAAGTTGGAATTTTAACAACAATCCAGTATAATTTAGAACAGTAATGCAAGTTTCCTTAAAATTTAACCAAAATAGCTTCTTCCATGCACATCGTATTCAAAAGTCCACCCTTCCCCTTCTTTTACCAAAGGTTATTTTTCAGAAAATTAAAAAAAAGTAAAATACTAAATTATCTTAAGGTTTAACCAAGTAAATTGCACAGTTCGATGAAACTGTAAAATTAATTAAAATAGAAGAAAATGCTTTGGAAAAATGCTTATTCTATCATACTTTGAAACAAAAACGAGCCATATTAGCATGAAGTTTATCAACACAGAAATATATCCTTTTCTATACCTTAGCTAAGCCATGACTTTACGTATGAAAATGTACGAAATCAAAATGGTAGCTGCAGAAGCCACAAATGAATTAACCCAGTTGCCCCTAGAAGTCTTTTGAAGAGGAGTTGCATCCTTGTCATTGATTTCGTTACCAGAGCGGAGTCTTGCTTGTAAGTAAGCCTCGTATAGTTCATCAAATTCATTCCCATCATCTTCGGGCAAAATCAGAGGCGGATATTGAACCATCCCCTTGTTATCTTCAGCACTAAAATTCCCGTTAATATTCTGAGAAGATGCACCGCAATATCCACATGGGTCCACAGATCCAACAGACGAAGGCCTCATCGGAGACGTCTGAAAAAGTCTACTGGTAAGAATATCATCGGTATCGTCACTTCCGTTCTGCATATCAGCTGTAGCAGGTGCATCAGAAAAATCAAAGTTAAAAAGATTTTCTTCACAAATATCATAGACGCTGCTGGTTCCACTAGAATCACTTTTAACGTCCTGAGGTTGGGTTGCATCTACAAGGCTTGGATATGGAACAGTTACAAAGCCTTTTATAATGTCGTCCTCCTCACTGTTTCGAGCATTCTTATTATTGTGTACAGCAGAAACAGGACTGGGATCACGATCTTGGCCCATTCTAAATTATCAAGTTTAAATTAGAGAAAAAAATTGAATTCAATATTCAATATTAGATATTTCATTTGTATAGACATTTTTTCTAGAATCCCTCTTTTCATGCTTAGTTACGACACATATTGACAACAACAATATTGCATAAAATATTAGCAGTTAAAAACTGTTTGATATTTTATTGTCGATTATAAAGAATTTTTAGTAAAGTCTTCAATATTTATTGAAAGCCCAGGATAATAGAGGATCTGGTTTTGAGAGGTATGGATCACGTACTGCTGGTTCTTACGTTCCAAAAAACAACTTACTTGATTCACTTGGTTTTTAAAAGTTGGGGTGATGAAACACAAGGTACTTGAATATCTCGAGAAGTGTCAGATCGTTGTTCTAGTCGAAGCTATAAAGAATGACCATTAAGTACAATGATAGTAATTAAAGCAAATTGAAAACACCTTGGACTTTTGAGAATAATGTGAGTCCGAGAATGCGATATGGCTTAAAATGATCGAAAGGAATCCATGTCTTGTAATTTTTACTTCACTAATTCTGAACAAATAATGCATGTGACAGAATACGTACATCCTGAGGCTGGAGTTCAATGCTATTAAGATTATTCACGCACCAAACGAATGATGATGATACACCTTTTTAATCATTTTTGCATTCACTACAAAGCAGTGTACAAGTGTACACAGTGAAAAGGAAAAAGTCCAACTGGTACAACCCACATGGCATGGCAATGCAATGCCATGAATTTAAAAACTTTGGCCTTCTGAAAGCCGGAGTTGATTATCTGTGGACTTAAAACCACATACGTTCATCTTTTCTTCTCTATAGAGAATAGGGAGAAGTACTTCTTAAAGCTTTATTTGTATAACTAAAGCCCTTTGCATAAAGTAGCACTTCAGCAAATAAACAACACAACAAACTTTCCAGTAGTACCGTACATATAGAAAGTACTTCACTTCTGGCAGTTCCGTGTTTATCGGAAAGTTTAAATGTGCATATTTCAATGAAGCTCCACGACTCATTGACATCCGACTCTAAAAAAGGCAATTTTAGAGAATGAAACTTAATAAAGGAAAAGATTCAAATATTAATGGTAACTATTATTTAAATATGTTTAGCAGTGGGCTACTTTACTGATGCACTCAGTGAATAGATATAGTACGTGCAAATAATAAAAAAAATTACATAGATCAAAATGATGTAAGTGCACTTTAAATAGAATATGCAAATTCTCTAGAGGAGCTTTCAGTCCTTTAAGAAAGCCCTTGCACTTTTTTCTTATAATTTTGCTTCCGAACATTATTAGAGAGAATGCAATTTTTAAAGGGACTCTTGCCCAAATCCTTCTACTCTCAGTGATGGTGTTTCCAAACTTTGAAAACTGTAGATATGAATATCCATTTAAATGCATACGCTTCAGAAAGAGCTCACAATGGATAATTTCTAAGGAAGCAATCGCCCTTTAACGGAATATTAATTCTTTCGAGGACAATTTCAGATGCTTTTAAGACTCGTATATCCTGATTCATACATGTAATAGAAGCTCTTGCCAAAGAATTCGGTATCAATGACTGGATAAAGATGAAAGAAAAAGTTCAATTCTATAAAGATTTGTGACTGGCAGAAGATGAGTGAAAGCTTTGCTTAAATGGAAACAGAAAATACGATACATAAGAAATGAAATAAAATATGGATATGAAATTCAAAATAATAATAATTAGAGATTAATAGGATTAATTATTTAATAGAGATTAATAAAGTTTATCAAAATATGCAATCCCCTGACTCCGTTAGAGCAAACAATATAATTTACATACGGGGATGGAGAAACCTAAAGCATCATAATAACTTAATTCTAATACTGATCGGCTTAGACAAATCGATAAAAAGTAGGATTTCATAAAATATCAATTTATTTTCTTACAAAACTATTGTCACATTACGGCTTTATTTCAGCAAAACCCTTTTTAAAACCAGGTTATGGTTAAAAGTAAAAAACCTTAAACTATAAAAGTATCTTAAAAATGCCTTCCACATCCAAAAAATAATAAAGCGAGTTCAGTCCAGTTTTGAACAGTTCAGCTACAATTATATATTGACGAGACTTTTCCCATCGCTTGTATCAATACAAATAACTTCTATCTAGCTATCTTCTACTTCTGCTTCTGCTTTTTTTTCTATCTTACTTATCCCCCAAAAAATCAAACCAATACTGGCAGTTACACCAACAATGTTCAATAATGTAGCTCCAGGCCATCGTTTCAGACCTGGCTTATGTGTTTTGTAAAAACCATTGTTTCCTCTAGCATTAAAACCCTTAACATTGTTTAAAACAGTGGCAAAAAAACTGGGACTAATCTTCTTCCGGGGAAAAGTCCTTTCATTGTAGGGAGAAACGTCAATAGGATAGATGACATGTAATTGGTCCCATGATTGTTTAGGTAATTTAAATCCATTATTCTCATAATTCAAACGGCGTCCAACTTCACATTTTCTAGCGTCCGCGTCCTTCGAATACTCTTCAAAAACTTTGGGATTGTTATAAAAGCCAGATTTAGCCTCGTAAGGAATCCTAGAAGTATGCTTGCATAATGCACTATGCGGGTAAAACATCCCTTGCATGGTAGGATGAGCTTCATGAATACCCCTGGACCGAATAGTCCTTACGGTTTGGTCATTTGGGTCATCGTGCTGGCCACATTTACAGGTGACAGGAGGATCACGATCCTTTACAGGCATCCTAGGTACACAAGAGTTGTATTTAGAAAATCAACTTTGAATTTGTTTATTATAGATTTTTAAGTCTACAAGAAAACACGAGGATACAAGTCAGCAAGCAGATTATAAAATTTACTTTTATCGGTATATAATTGATGTAAAAAGTACCTCACCTCTGACCTACTTTAGTTTACTTACGATTTGGAACTGTCAATTAGATGAAAATTCAAGAAGTTTATAGTTTATCGCAGAAGAATCTTAGTTTCGGAGACACTGAGGGTCAAGCTAAACAAGAGAAATACTCGAAACTATGAAAGTAAACTTTTTAAGAATTTTAAAAAATGTTATGAGCCTCCAAGGAAAATGTGACCACCCGACTAATTAAGCTCCGAACTAAAAATATTCCATGAAGTCTACTTGCTTATTTGTCTTTAATGGAATCATTCCTTTTCGAGAAGTCTAAGGCATATCAGTAGATGATACTAATTTTAAAATCAAATTTGCATGCTTTCATATAGGAAGGAGAGTAGGAAATGAAGAGATGTAAAGACGCAATGAGCCAAGAAGTCACCTTTGACAGTTCAAAGCCACCAAGCCGAAAATGTGAATAAAGATATGTGTTGGAAGGGAGTAGAAGCTAAGCAATGAATAAAATTATGCAAAACTTTTAGTCCGATTGTACTCTCATTGTGCATGTAAATAAATATATACAGTACTCCTCACAACATCACATTAACTATTTCTATTATTATTTTATTTCGATAAAAAACATATTTGGTGAACAGGTATAAAAAAGTAAAAAAATGAAACCTCTTATTCTGGCAACCGCAATTTACAATACAAATTGTTTTAAGCCCTTAATGAAAAGAAATAAACAACAGGTACAGAATAGTAATAAATAAAAAATACACGCAGTCTTTGGAAATAACTAACAATAAAAATTAAAAATATTGGAACAATCTATTTTGCTCGTTTTGGTGATTTGGCTAACCCAGAAATTAAAAAAGTCAGATAGTCAAGAAATATTAACAATGATCATTTTAAAAGCCCGGTTAGACAGGCATTCTTAAAGAACACTTAAAAACGACAGAATTGCTTTAGCGAAGAAAAAAGACCCTTCACAGTTGAAGTCTCCCCATTAAAATAAGAAGTTTGGTTTTAGGGACTATCTACTTTTTAGCTAATTGTCGACAAGCAAAAAATAAAACAGAAGAAATAGTAAAAACAGTCAAGCCAAAGTGTAACCTTGCCATAAGTAAAGAACCAGGTCGGCGATTAGAAATCCTTGTTTTGACATAAAGAGCAGTAGTGCCATCATCCTTGGCCAGTTTTATTACTTCTGGAAAACTGATATTTGTATGAACAGTAATGTTACAAGGCTCTTTGGGGAGAACATCGTCAACGCTCTCAGGTTCCAGTAAGGCTCTAGGGTTTGTCATATTTACTTGAATTGCAAAATTGCATTTCGTTCAATTAAAGAATTATTAATGGATTATAAAATTGTTGTAGGGAAAGGAAATGCAGAATGGATGCATTTTAAAATCTAGAGACTAACCTGAGACAAAGATTGAATACGATGTGATTAGTAAAATTTGAAACAAAGTAAAAGTTGCGTGGGCACTTAAGAGAAGTCATCCGAGTGGGTAGGGAACAAAAGTGATTCTGACAGGAATCAATGCCAAACTATTGTATTGCAATTGTACTATTTGGAAACTACTTCCGAAAGGTACAAGAAATAATACTATCAATTATTTAAATTACTTATGCATTGAAAAAATGATTTGTCTCCATGAATTCCATTCATAATTCAGAAAATTCACCCTGAACGTGTAAAAATGTAAAAGCAGATTGAAATCTATTTAAAAGTTTACAATACACGTTGAGGGTATCCTTATAATTACCCAGTGCATTATTTTAATATCGAATATTGAAATGAGGGGCATGATTCAGATTAGTATAGAATTTACACGTTGAAATTGAAAAAGATAAACTAATTTTTCATAAAGCTCATGCCTGGAAGCTAGCAAAGTCTCTTTTCTCCACAATGAAGCCAAAAAAAGGTTTAGTAAGAATTTTAGTTTCTACTCGATACTTTCCTGAAAATTCATGTGACAAGACGACAAACGGTATTCATGTTTTTCTTTGTGAGTTAAAACCTTATTTGGTACAAGGCGACGTGGTTACAGTCAAGACATGTTTGGTGTGCTGCAAACAACTTGGTTTAAAGCCCACTAAAAAGTTACCTGGTTTTAAGTCTTTACAAAAGCTTGGGGCTTTGCTTTACTCAAAGGGATGCTTTTGATTAAAATAAAACTTATTTTGAATTCCAAAGAAACGAGAAACTGCTCATTTGTTTCTGCAGTTTGAAATAGAAGAATATGTGTGTGGAGTACAAGTAAAAGTAGATTGGAATACGAAATAAAATTATGTGGGCATGGATTAGTCATCATAGCATTCTTCCATTGATTCTCATTAAAATTGAGTGCATTAAGAGGAATTAGTTCATGGAGAAGGTCCGTTCCGTATTCATTGCCATAATATGCAACAAATTGCCTAGTAGGCCTAGTTGATGTGTCTATCATGTCAAAGTTAGTAAGCTTTGCTATTCTAATCAGCCACACGCGTTGGAAAGATGTTCTGCTATCTTCAACAGTGCAATGAGTTCTACCCAATGGGGCTGTGAAATACTCCTTTTTTACTAAGCTACCGCTGCAGAAATTTATTCAATCCCAGTAAATAGAAACTATTTGAAGGGGAAAAATGAAAATGTGAAGATTCAAAATTTCATTTAGGATATGAATTGATGAATTACGCTAATGACTTGTTCATGGTTGAAATTGCAATAAATATTAATTAAGTGAAAGCTTTATACGATTTCTATCTTGCAAAAAAATGAAACACTGATGGATTTTTAGAATTCATAAAATACGCTGTCAATACAAACTCTATATAATGCTTAGGGTTAACAACCACATGGTTTTCTAAACTCCTCAATTATTCACTAGTATAGTAAATTGGGCTTAAAACGCTGTACAATGTTTAGGTCGACTCATTCCTTAAAATTCATAAAAAAGGAAAGTTTTGGATCCTTAAGATGAATCGGCAAATTAGCAACAAAACCACACTACTTACACACTAAACTCAATCTTACGGAGACTGAAATAAAATGGCTGCTTTTACACTAATGCTACAAATATATGTATAAAAATCTGTATTATTTATTTCTGAATGTAGATTCTGAAAGTTGGCTGGCTATATTATACATACATAACGTACATATAAGCTAAAAGCGAACCCTTGTCAACAATTCAACCTCATAGTTTATTTTTAATTTAACAAGATTAATACGGCAACTACTACCTCATACAATTAAAAGTATTATACATACATAAGTCATGTTTAGAAAACCAGAACAATTAACCATGAAATAATTTATTACCTTTACGGCAAAACACAAAAAGTTAACGAGACATACACTGAGTCTAAATAGAAACTTAGTGATATCATAATTACTTAACATTTAAATGAACCTTTCAAATTTCTTGTGAAAATCCTTTCTATTTCCTATAGATGCAATATAAGGGTTTCCATTTTCCCATTATAGCAGGGTGTTTAAAAAATACTTATCATCATATTAATGAAATCTCATCGCGGTTCTGAAGTTCGAAGTAAAAAAAAATTAAATCTGCCACAAAATTCACGGTGAAAGCGCCCAAATTAATTAAAAACAACTTTTACTTCTAAAACGGAAGAAATTTAAAGCTAAGGAGCTTCTTTAGCTTAGAGGACAAGAATGTATGATAATATCCAATTACATTTTTTACTAGCGTCCCAAGGACTAATAAAGGGTTTCTGAAACATTAAAATAACAACCCATTTAAAAAGTCTGATCATCTCACATTGCCAACTTCTTTTTTCTAATCAAGTTTATAAATTACTTTATGAAGAGGTAGCCTAAAGTTTTTTGAGTTGGATTTTTAAGAGTTTTTTGGGTGCCCTTCGCTTTGAGTTTTTTGGGGGTTTTTGGGTGGTACAATGGATTATTTGTAAGCTATCATTTTCACAAAATGCAAGTCTCGATCGTCTTTACTAATTGAAATACATCTGATATTGAATGTCAAAAAGTTAAAAATTCGAATTGAAGTTTAATTGGTGTAAAAGGACTATGACTAAAAAACCCTAAAAATGTTCCAAAAACCTTAAAGCCCTCGAGTACCCCACATGAATCAAAAACCCGTAAAACATACAAAAAACCAGGCCTTTGGTGGTGCCAGTTTCTAGACCAAAAAAACTCGATACCTTAACATGGGCCACATTTTTTGTACTGTTATTCAATTAACTGAACTTAAAAGCTAAATCGATTAAAATACGCTTACGATCTCTACTGTATTTCCCTGATTAGAATCCAAGGGGCTTCAAATACTAAAAAAACGCCAATTTAATAAGAGTAATAGGTAAGTTTAACATCATTTTAACGATGGAGGTTACACTAAAAGGTAGGGTTTGATTTCGGGCAGGAGGGATTATAAACTCTGAATAACGTTCATCAAATTACATTGGGAGCTAATACACAAGACTTCTTGGCTTAACCCTGTCTTGACCAGAAATACTTTCTTACAATTTCAATTATTACATACGCAACAAGACCAGCAGCAACAACTCCCAAACATGCTACTAAAATCACCCAAGTGGTGCTCTTCCCTTCGATACTATCAATGATTTCGTCAACTCGACGACGCCAACTCCTGTAAAGCTGCGTCCTTGATTCTACTCTAGGGCCAGGAAATTCAATTTCACCTTCCTCACTAGATGGATCAACACGAGACGATCTGGATGAAGTCAGCGATCGCCAAAAATTTCGAAACAAAGGATGATTGATAGTGAATTCACGTGTTCCAGTTTCATTAATAGGGGCAGAAGGACCTAATGGGGCTGCTTGATCTTGAAAATCGCTCCTAAAATAAGCAGCTGGAGCAGTATCAATTAGTTGGCTTGGTTGACGCAGTGAAAGAAGCTCTCGAATTGAAAGACCCGACCCTGGATACTGGACTTGGACAAAAGGACAAAGATGGTGGGAAGAAGGGTTCGAGGGATGAGTAGGCACATCATCTTCAGCTTGGTGACTTGTATCAGGATGAGGATCTTCAGAAACAGGTAAAGGAGCCACCGGAACCAGGGCTGTTTTGACTACTTCATTTTCATTCTGTTCCATTCGAGGGTTAAGAGATTGATCGTAAAAACTGGAGCTTGGACCTGGTGGCAAGTTGTTTATCGGTTGGTTCACTTCTTCGTCTTTGCTGCCAGATAAAGCTTCATTATTGCCATTCCCTTTTCCATTCATGTCCATTCTAAAAAAATATATTTTAATTTAAACAATGGCACACATAGTAAGTCTCTTTTCAGTGCAGTGAAAGTCTTAGCAAGGCTTTTTAATTAGCTTGCAGTAAATTAAAACTATGTCCTTAAAAGGGGTTTCGTTTTAGAAACCACTTTGAAGGACAGTTGAAACCTTTTCGAAACACAAATGATGCATAGATTTGATTTACCTGACAGGTGAATTTCTGTACTAATTGGTTTAGTCAAAGTTAAAATCCAGACTGGGTACGATACAGCAATATAAATAAGGTTTGAATTGAATAAAAAGTTAAAAATGTGCTTAATCAATGGCCTTTTCTGTGGTGAGGAATATTCGGATGGTGAAAAAATAATTCCTTTGAGATACACGGTTCGTACTTCGGATGTATGGGAGTTTCCGTACAGTCTTGATTTCGTAGCTTTTAAGTCAAACAGAACAAAATAATCTTAGCTAAAACAAACAAACATGCTTCGAAAGAATGATTTTCTTTGCTTTTTACATATTTTACCTTAATGTTGGTCGTGCTTTTAATTGTAGTAAAGTGAAAAAGTCTGTATGGATCAATCCATAAATTTCGTTATAAGATTTTTGATCCTTGTAATTATTTGCAACTTGTGTGACTGAGCAATGATAGATATGTAATGACTAAAATCTTTGGGACATCTGGGATTTCGAATTTTATAAATTTTAATCCAAATAAAAGGGTGTGGCAATTAAGTATACTAAGCTTATTTATTCCTTCAGAAGAAAAATACAAATTCAACTATCTTTTACTTTAAATTGAATTTCATGCGACTTTGGCAAATCGTTTAGTATGGAAAGTCATCAATAGATGGGGCAGTAGGAGTCGTAACAAAGGAATTCTGAAATAATGAAATATCCTAAAAATGAATTATAGTTTTTCACTCCCTTCATTTGTTTTAGTTAAGATTAAACCAAGCCTTGTTTCAAATAAAAATTTAGGAGGACCGCTGGAAAATACTTTCATTTTCAAGACGCTGGGTAACTAAGGTCTTATTGTGGCAAATCCGCAAATCGCATACATTATATTTGTTGCTTGATATTTCGAACTAGTCTAAGATCGATCTAATTCGACCAAACCTGCACAGCTAAAGGATGCAGATACAACCCCCTAACAATTAATCCAGCCACATATTACGTGGTTGTGGTTGGGTGTGAAAGTTTTTATTGGAAATTACCTTTAATTATTAAGTATCGGAGATACTTTATGTGAATGCTCGTGTCGTCCTTCCATCCGTCGATCCGTCCATCCGTCCTCGCGCGCTCTAACTTTTGAACAAATCAATTTTTTCAAACTCTGTTTTCAGTTATGCATACTATAGGTCTAAGCGCACATTTAACAAATAGGGTCAAAGGTCATACCAAGGGGGTGTGGTTGGGTCAAATGGGGCAAAATGAGACTGTTTCAAAATTTGAGTCTCTAGAAAAAAAGGAAACTTTTCAAGGAATTTTCCGACAAATCAGCCCCACCCCCTTGGCTCCACCCTCTATAGCAACACAGTAAATACGTTATAACTTCGCACAGAGTCAACTTTTTTCAATTATTTTTTCACATATGCATAGTAGGAGCAAAGAGCACATTTAACCAATAGGGTCAAAGGTCATACCAAGGGGGTGTGGATGGGGCAAAGTGAGATTATTACATATTTCGGTGTTACAGTGTATGGTAGTATTGTTTATGACGTAACAACGAATTTTCAATTAGAAATTTCAAATTTTAAGTCGTCTAAAATCTGGAGAAACAGATTCATCCCCATCTCCGATACTTGACTAAAGTCGTTGCGACGGTTTATTAGGTTTTGAAGCCGTTTTATGTGAATGGTTGTGATCCTCGTGATGTGCGTCTGTTCTAACTCTTCAGTTTTCACCTAACTTTTCAGTAGGCCAGCTATTGGAAAAGTTGATTTCGTGGATAGGCGAAATCGACCACACCCCTTGAGTTCTACCCCGTACAGCGTTTGCATCCTTATACAAATGATTTCACCGCACCATTTTGGTATACGACTTGTGTGGTGTATTTGCCAGATTAACGGTAAAATTCTTGATATATTATATTCAGTAGCATTATAAATACAATTTGTTTGCGTTGCAACTTGCAATGAAAACACTCTAAATTGGCTGAAATTATAATATAATAGCACATTATATTATAATATTAGTATACATAAAAATCTGAAAGATTTAGGATATTTTAAGGAAACATTCCACTTCTCAGTTTTTATGATGCATAGTGAGTTAAAAACTATGATTAAGGAAAAACTGAACAATCAAAATAGAAATGGTTGACAAGAGCTTCAAATCCACAAAAATGGTGAACCCATTCTTTCCATGTATCATATCCTCCTCCTTTCATGTAATTTCGAAGATGCTCCTTAGCCTTTGACTTTTAATCTGTTTTTCATTATGTTAGCAGCGGCCATTTCGTTGCTTTCTGTTTCTTTATGCGTAAAATCCACACCATTCATAGTTATGTCATGTTAAATACCAATTTCAAATTTATTAGAATACTCTTCGCTTAAACTGAAACTAGTCGGAGAAGGAAGTCTTTCCTTTGGAAAAGTTAAAAACCTACATTAGATTTCGTTTTATATAAGGTTTCAAATCAGAAGACGGATGCATTTATAACGCATGTTTCTGACCCATAAGAAATGAACGAGCTGAATGGTAAGAAATTGACAAAACAGGATTTCAAATTATTTTAAACAGTCTAACACACAGACAAAAAATAAAAATTACCTAAGAAATTTTCTCTTGTGTTTTATTTTTGTAGTAAATAAAGATATTAATATTTTTTCTCTCAAAAAAAATCAAAACGATTGAAAAAGAGAAAACGAGACCGGAGGAGTTCGACTAATTATGTTTTTTATTCTGAATTTTGATACAATGATACAATACTGAAAACCACAGTCGCAATGTTGCAAACCAGTCTAATCTAAATCTTCTGAGGCTGACAGGTTATGCTACCCCGGGTTTTTTGGGTCGGGGTTTTTTAGGGTTTTTTGGGTTTTTTGGGTACCACCAGGGTCGGGGTTTTTTGGGTTTATTGGGTTTTTTTACTGCAGAGTGGTAACTAAAAACTGCAATGTTCATAAAATGGACTGGCGCTTACATAGAAGTTAAGAAAAGCAAATAACTGTTTCTGTAGATCTCCGTTTCGAAATAAAATTCCAATTCAGAAATCACCAATCCATAATTCTAACGAAATTAAAATAAGTTATTAACTTTTATTTCAAAGAAAACAAAGCAATTAAGGTTCGGGAAGAATTGTCTGGCTATGTATGGACATGATAATATTCATTTACTCTTAAATTCCTAATTAATTGCCATTACTTAACTGTGGTAAACTTCTCACCTACCAACATGGCTTAATATGCCACGAGAGTATCTTAACAAAGGCCAGGAGTATCTCACATCAATCAACCCATTGTATTAAGCCGTTGAAAGGAAGTTGTCTTTAAAGGACGATTCGTTTTACAATAAAAATCTAATGGATAAAAGCATACTGAAAGGCAAACTAGGACTCTCACCAGCCCAATGGTGGAATCAAATAGGTGAGGTCATGGGCAACGAACTACCTCAAGGATTTTCGAAACTAGCAGAAAGGGTCATGATGCTCCCTGCCTCGACTAGTGAAGTTGAAAGATCTTTCTTTACAATGGGGTCAATTATTAAAGATGTTCGAAATCGAATTGGAATTGAGAAAGCTAGCAAGCTTTGCTTAATTAATCGCACAACAAATGGAACTAATAATTACTGTTAACATTAGTTTGGAACCCGGCCGGGGATTTTGAAACTATCTTTTGCACATTATAATCATGAAAAACACTTATTTTATATCTTTAATGTATCTTATTAGTTCTAACAAAACTGTCAATGTTATGAGCAGTAATTGATTGATTCTGAAACCTTACACTGACCATTTGTGCTAGTGGATCTTTTAATGAACTGAAGGAGGTAATTAATTTTTAGGGGAAATTAACTATAAATTAAGATTGTTGTTTTAATGTCAAGTTTCAAACAATAAAGTATAGGCAAAATCCAGTTATTTCACGGTAATGTTTTTGAATTTTATTGATCGTTGACGCATTGTTTTTATTTTAAAAGCAAGCACCGTATCGTAACATAAACGGTATACGAAAAATTCTGGCTTTACATTTCTGGCTTTACATTTCTGGCTAAACATTTCTGGCTAAACATTTCTGGCTAAACATTTCTGGC
>JAQGBU010000398.1:0-31046 GCA_034698605.1 Isotoma decorata
ACTAAGCCCCGCCTGATGCAAAGCAATCCATGCTAAACCCCGCCCTTGATGCAAAGCCATGACCGCCCTATACTACTAGAGCCCCATACGCATCCCCAGATTTTCTACTCATGTTTTCTGAAGAATGTACTCGGTAGGTCCCCGTGGGGATATATTTCACCTATTACGGTACATAATATACTATACTCGTTATCAACAATGCTTACAAGAGGTCATTAGTTTGAGTTTAAGATCAAATACTAATGTTTAGATTTCTAATGAAATTGTAAGTAAAAAGTTACAAGCTTTACCTCTCCAGTGAACAATGTAAAGATTGTTTCTTGCTCTTCCCATTGATCGCAGGGACCGATCTTTTCATGAAGACCCACAGAAACCTCATATTCCGGATCAGCATATAATACCATCCAGAGATAGCAACTGTAATGAAGTATCAAAGCCAATACTATTTCGTTGAATCCTAATCCTTGTTTACCTGCCAAATCACCAATGTACTTTTAAGATTCAGACTAGAAAATTAGATTTCAGACAAGTTTTGGTTACCTAAGCTGTAGTGAAATCAAAATGGGAAATGTTAATTCATGGTTACCTTACGAGCAATAAGAAATAAAATTTACCTGTTGGCCGAGAGCCTACTCTTGGGTTGCGATCATTAGACCATGCAATCATGAAGAAAATGACGAACAAAGTGAAAACACAATTTTCAGTATGTATCCCCAAGTAATCATGCAATGGATGATACAATGGAAGGAACTGTAAAACTCCTCCAGGCATTCCACTAAGTGCTGTGAGGACGCAACACAAAAGTTCTCTGGAAACTCTACGATCTGAAACCCATTGATTCTCAGGATCATTTTCGCAAAGACAGCGTCTCGAGGAGTGGAAAACGTACGTCAGAGTTGCAGCAAAAGTCGCATGAAAGTAATATGACGTGAATGGCACCCAGTAATGTCTGTCGTAAATGTTGGGATCTGTGTCATGCCAAGTCCAATGGACAAACTTCACAGCCATAATGTCATAAGGAATGTCAATAAGGACTACTGTCAGTCCTACTGCAACCGCATTAGCCAATCTGCTAAGTCTTAGCCGAGAAACGCAAACTGAGGCAGTGTAAATAAAAGTAGGGTCTGAAATTCATAATAATTCTCACATGAAAACATGATAATATTAACATTATAATACAGCTAGACTCCGCTCTGGTCTCTAAATTAGATAAATCGGATGCATTATAATTTTTACATCCCTGTAACATTTTTTCAGCCTTACATAAGCACATGATATGGATTGGCAAGCGTCTTCCAAACAACACTACAGTTGTTTGTGAATGCCAGAAGTTATCAATTTGGGGTGTCCAAAATGTCACATTTTCAACGAAGATTCCATGAAGCACAGTTGTTAGCCATAACCACTTAAATCGTCCACCTACTCTTTGAGCTGTAATCAATCACAATATAAAGTACAATTACAAAAATATACGTATGCTTTACTAATCTTAAATATATAAAAGTGACAACTAAATATGACCGAATAATTTCAGGCATTGAACTTCCAAGTAGATTAATAGTCTCTACTTAATGGTATTCAAATAACATAATTTTAATAAGCATAAAAAATTATCAGAAGTTTGACTCGATAAGGATTTTTTACTGCAATTTACCAAGTACTTATTCACATATTATAGTACTGCAGGTGTTCTTATACACAACAACCAAGACAAGCATGAATAATGGCGAGAAAATATTGACATTTTGGCTGTATTTGTTCTGTCTGTCCTTCCAATAATTCATGATGCCTCATTCATAGCCTATAGTAATCAAATGAGACAATTCAGAGAGCCTTACGAAGATTTCTGTGTGCCCTTCAACGATATTCCATGAAGAAATTGCCTGACATTTATTATACGTGAGGTGTAGCTTTATACTTAAAAGGTCAAAGGCAACGCTAACAGTTTTAAAAAACATGAGCTAGTGGCCACTATTACGTATGCAAACTTACAATGTATGAAAGTTAGGATTGCAATTGTTATGAATGTATACTCTGAAACTAAGTATGTTGGCTGCGCTTTCCATTGCTCCCGAGGGTCTTTAATTGTAATTAACCAATCAAGTAGCTGAAAATAATTAAATTTCATATTATTATTTTATTATTATTATTATTCCCATACAACAACATTTAGCTTATTCCAAAGAACATTAACTTACCCCATTAAATTTGTATTCGGTGATCTCTTCCCCGAACTCACTTAGGTTTCTCTCCATAACTGCCTTGAACCGTTGATTTCTAATAATGCCTACACGACTAAGGTTTCTTAGACTTTGTTCAAATAAATATGTCAAACATTAATCAAAACGTCATAATTAGCTCGATCCTTACAGCTGCACACTGTAGAGCATACTGGATATAAAAATGCTTTCACAGTTCCATTTATCACAAGGCCAAGGGTAGAATCCACATACATGAGGAAGATTAAGTAAACCTATAGATATGGACAGACTATAATAATTAATGTACAAGTGTACAACTGTTATATGAGAAAAAAGTAAAATTGAACAAGTTGTAATCAAGTCAACTCAACATAAGTAGCTGGCCAGCCAGGTGTATGAAATTAGATTATCAGTCGTTTTGCTTGCTTGTTTAACCGATTACAAAGGATTTCATTTCAGAAAATGTACAAATGGAAGTGAAAATATAAATGATACTCATGAAAACAGATGGTTCTTTGAACTGGAGGATAAGGCTAAAAAATCTATCTCCAAGAACACACACGATAAAGTTGGGTACATGACTTGAACTTTGTTTTGATGAATTTTATGTTTAGAAGTAATTAAAACAATTAGGTAATTTTTTTTAACTTTATTTCAGAGTTTCAAGATTAATGACAAGGATATACAACATATATATTATGTATTGTTGTTTCTATTCAAGTATAATACAAAACAAGGCAGTTAAATCTAATACAATTGTATATAAATCATCGCATCGTCATATTATCCATATGAGGATTATTATATTCTATAATATGTATATATACTCAAAAATCAGAAATCTTTGCCAATCGGCTAATAATTTTTCAGTTCATGTCAAGTTGGAGCTGCCGATGAATCTGGAATGAAACAAAAAGCAATTAATGCAGAGTAAAAGTGGTAGACTTAACGAATTTACAGACGTTCATTTTTATCATATAAGATTTAAAACACATCAACTTTCTTTATTGTCATGAAATCTTTCATAATCGTCGATTACTGAGGCTTTGGAAAGATTTTTCAGAGACCTACAGCATGTGTACTAAAATTTTTACACATTTTTGGATCAGTTTTAGAGCTCAGAAGGTAAAACTTGGAAAATGACGTACCTAGTAGCGTGGTGAACTTTGATACCCTCCACCACGCGAACTATAACCACCCCTTCCCGGACCTGACCCTCTACCACCTGATCCGTCTGGCTTTGAGCGAGTAAAAACCATAGTTTGATTCAAACTCCAGCTATCGGAAGCTCCATACCCATACTGCCGGTCATCTTGTTGTGGTGTTGCGTCAGGTCTGTATCCCCCTTGTTGAGACTGCTGGCGGTGGCTGTAACCTTCGCTTCCGCTTCCACGAGGCTGATAGTTTCCTGGGGGAAATGACTGGCTGGGTGAAAGGTAATTTGGTTCTTGATGATTTCTGGAATCAAAGCTATTCGAAGGCACAGGAGATGCTTCCACTGATGTTGTTCCAGGATATTGTGGAGACTGCTGTTTTTGAAAACGAGGAGGTTGGTAATAATTCTGAGGATCTCCAGCAGGTCCTGAATTTCGAGGAGAGTAGGTCCCTCTTTGCTGAGTTGCCCCTCTTGGGTTTTCCCGTTCTTGGAACCTTCGATTACTACTGTCGTAATCATTGTAACCCGTGTTAGGCGGACCTGAGTTATGGAATCCGCGTTGAGAAGCTCTTGAGTCCTGATGTCCTTGTCCTGGTTGAGCTGTGTCATTGTATCCTCGACTTGATGACTTAAAATCATTATATCCCCGACCTGCAGGAGCAGAATCATTATAACTTCGGGTTGGTGGCCCAGAGTCGTTGAACCCTCGAGATCCCCCAGAACCTTTGTATCCTCGACTTGACGTTCCATAATCACCACGATCGTTGTATACACGAGCTGCAGGTGTGGGGTCGTTGTATTTGCTAGTTGGTGCAGTAGAATCATTATATCCCACCGTTGACGCCCCGGACTCATTGTATTTTCGAGATGTTGGTCCAGAATCGTTATAACCCCGAGACGTTGGACCACTATTATTGTAGCCTCGGTTTGCTGCCCCAGAGTGAGACGACGGACCACTATTATTGTAGCCTCGGTTTTCTGTCCCAGAATGAGATGGTTGACCACTATTACTGTAGCCTCTGTTTTCTGTCCCAGAATGAGATGGTGGACCACTATTTTTGTAGCCTCTGTTTTCTGTCCCAGAATGAGATGGTGGACCACTATTATTGTAACCTCGGTTTTCTGTCCCAGAATGTTTCGGTGGACCACTATTATTGTAGCCTCGGTTTTCTGTCCCAGAATGAGACGATGGACCACTACTACTGAAGCCTCGGATTTCTGCCCCAGACTTAGACTCATTGAACGCTCTTCCGCGAGTCGATTGATTACGATCTGCTACGTTCGAATTGAATCGTTGATCACTGCCAGATTCAGATCGATTGTAGCCACCTCTACCACTGCTTTGTCTAGTATCCTTATCTCCACTGTAGCGCTGGGTATAACCACGTTGATTCCCACGGCCCCCTCTACCACCACCTCGGCCTCGGTCATAACTGTAGTCAGATTCACCGTTAAATTTTCTATCAGAAGACTGCGACGCTGAAGCATCAGCGGCTGTAGCACTGTTATCGTCACTCTTGATATGCTCAGCAATGAAACCGAACAGAGATATACTCTTATTTGGTCGTTGATATTCTTTTGGAATAGGAGCGTCGTCTTCATCATCCTGATTTTTAGGATTACGCTTCTTCCTTTCCTTCCTTTCTTCAAATGTTGTGGCTTTTTCTTCTGTTGAAAATTCTCCCTTTTTCCCCTAAACAAGAAAAACAAGAAAACAAGAAAATTTATAGTTTGTATAGTGATCCCGTTATTATTCTACAAGTCTAACTATATTTCGTCATGAACAAAAACTACGGAAATTTTACCTTCAAAAATTTTAAAGCTCGCTGAACATTTTTGAACTTGCTTAAAGCATCAGATGCCTCTTCCATTGTAAATCCTTCATCCATTATATCAATAACTTCTTTGTCGAGAAGCTAAAAATATTCCCATTTTATGTAACACCTATTAGAATTTCCTAAACACAACTTACTTCAAATTAGGTAGGTATAAATAAAACATACTCGCTTATTTGGTTTCTGCCACTTTTGCTTTACAGACTTATCCATGAGCTCCGAAATAGCTTCACTTCTTTGAACATCAAAATTAGTCTGACTTCCATCTTCTTTTCCGCCATCTTTTTGTTCATTAACAATATCCATGGCCTAAACCAGAATTATTAAAATTTGGAAAAATATTAAATGAATTTCAATATTACCAATTTATTAGTTTCGAGTTAGAAGACACACCAGATCACTAGTTGTAATATAAGTATCATCTTATCTCACCTTCATTTTTCTCAGCGCTGCTAGATCTAGCTCCGAATTTTTTTGACCAAAAGGTCGCCACAAAGGTGGGCCCTCTGACCCCTCTAAGCAGCCCATTGTACCCCAATCTTGTTTAACTTCCATTTTTCGCTGAAATTTCCATTTTTCAATTAAATGGCCGACTTCTCCTCCGAGAAACTGATGATTGTTCCTGGTAAGTATAGCTAATTGTCCAATGATAGGAATGGCTTGTGTGCATTTTATTTTAGTCCCAGGAGGAGTATTTGAGCTAAATGAAGATATAAATATAATATCATGTAAGAAAGACGCTGAGCTAAAAATTTACTGGAAGTTTTAGCATGTAACAAGCAGTTTATCATAAAAATCATTAATAATATAATAATTAATAATAATAATACATTCATATGATAGATATACAGTAAGTAACCTTTCTTACTTAATCTTTGTAAGCGGTTCTGCAACCAACGCGGAAACACTAGAGCTCCCGTCGGTAAGCGTCACTTTAAGAACATGCCTTTCAGGGTCATAGTGTTGATGCCCATCTTGCTTCGGAACTGAAGCATTTACTATCTGCTGGATTTGCAAGATACTTCCTGCCGGAATTTCTCGATTCAGTGAGAGTGCCTTTTTTAAGAAAGCCTCCACATGATCAAGTGTAGTAAGGTCCTCCTATTGAAGTACATTACATCAGGTTAAAAAGCATTTAAAAACCATTCACAGAGGTATTACATCCTCCGACACAATAAGACCTAATTCGAATCGAAGTCAAAACAATTTTATTTGATGATAATGATGAACTTACGTTAATAAATTCAGTCCTAGACATATTTAGTGTTTTTTCTGGACGATGATGACTGGTTTTTCAGAGTTAACTAACAAACTTCTTATCCTGAACCCGCTTCCGCCAACCAGTCACCTTTCTTTGTGAATAGCCAACAGTCAGTGTGTAGCGAGTGACTAACCGATGAACACTTGAAGAGGTAGGCAACTCAATCAGCTAAATTAGAAAAAAAAACGTAAGTAACAGATATTAATTTCGTAAACGTTATTGACTTAATAAAATAAGCTCAATGCTGAGCTGAATGCACAATGAATGAGTGCACAGTTGCCGGTCCACGGTCACAGTCACCGCATTACACACTAACACACTGGTTCATAGCGAGTGTGTTATGGCCAAATGCAAACTAGCGATGTCATGTGCAAGAAATGCAAGTGAAAGTGTAAACTGGACTGGATGGTTGATGGTCAATTACAAATTACAGATTGCAGATTAGGTAAACGGTAGGGGATTATCTGTGAATGTGAAATGAAATATCAGTCTACTTATAACTTTACCTTCGTTACTGTCAACTGTCTGTCTAGTCCGACACTGACAATTCTGGAATTCCACCTTTCTCTTGAGGGGTGTACGCGGTACACAATTAAGGTTAAAATAACTACTGATTACTGATAATTGATAATAATAATCACACTCCACGACCTGTGAGGCCTGTGACCAACAAGCTATAAACTACTGACTACCTAAATTTTGTAACATGTAAGCAAACTAACTACTAAAAAATAATCTTTTTTATCTGGTCAGGTGTTGAGTTTGTTATGATTTAAAGAGTGATGAAAGAGATGTGATTCTGGATCTGGATGTTCTATAGCTGTGAGCTGATAGAGAAACCGAACTGACTGGACTACTGACCAAATAGTTCCCACTACCCGACCCTCTACACCTACCTACACCCTCGATCTTCCTTCCTGTCTCAATCAGCTCTCTCTTCCCTCTATAGACACTCTTTACGCTCAAGCCTCCGACGCTTCACTCCCGCTTACACTCCACACACTTTTCCGAGTCAGATCCCCCACACCAAGACCACAAACTCCAAGATGAGTTGGGTACTCCTACCTGATGACACTACACCCCCTACTTGTTTCAATTTTTGATTCATTACCTATTCAATCAACTATCATCACAGGAGAATCAGAATGAAGACTGCCAAAGAGCACAAATGTCGAAAAAACGAGTTGTTATAACTTGTTTATAAAAAACAACTCAAATTATGAATTATTATAGAAAACTTGTGTTAGTTTCCTCAACTGAATATGGAATAAGCTTCCCGCATCACTAAAATTCACAACAGCTGAAACATTGACTTGAAGTTATTTCCCAACTATCTTCTTCCACAAATACAAGCCATACACTACACTCAATTATTGAATCCTTACGTATAAGCAACCACGCACTATTCCTCGCTTTATATTTCTGCTCAATCATACCAGTGCAGTAGTAGTAGTGGATTCTATAGAGCTTCCACCACCGCACCGGGTCCAGAAAATCTGCATTCCACATCCCAACTCTCCATACAATACCTCAGGTATCTCAATTCTCAAATGAAAGTCAGTAGTCTCGACTCGAAGGACAATCCCAAACCTCAATTTTTTGGAACGGCAGCTAAACCCAAATCCTTGGAAAGTAATTAAAACCTACCCCAACAGTTCACAATAAAAGCCTATGGATTCAAGCTAAATGATTTCAATATTGCTTGTGCTCATGCCAACATGACTTCACTTAATTACTCATTATCGTTGTTTAATGAAGAAATAAAAATTTTCAGATTTCTGGTGGGATAAAAACTTTACAATTAGTATGTCAAATAAAAACTCTCGCGTATTTATTAAAAAATAGTCTTATAAATCTCTCGTGTGTTGAACAAAACCAAAAAACAAAAAGATCGTTCACAAAATAGTTTGTCAATAAATACTTATGTTTGTTACAAAAACATAATTCGCCACCCACACATCTTAAATTAATTTTACTCCACGAGGATCAGGGTCAGGTAAATAGTTAATGGTGACTGGTAGGTATTTCTGTTAATATCTAGTATACTGATCCATCTTCGTCTCCCTCATGGTCAGAATCCATGTAACCTTCGCCGTTGTCGAAATAATTTGACATGTAATCCGTGCCCATGTCCAACTCTTCATCCGCCTCGTCCATTTCTTCCTAAAAAAACAAAAAAAAATTTCTAATGTTAGTTTTCCATTGCTTATATCATCTTCACATTGAACTTAAATGTTGCATGTTATTTCAAAGAACTTATAACAGCAACAGCAATTCTCATAGTTGGTGGATTTTCTTCACGACACAACCCTTCAAAAGGGATGCTCTAGAATTAGCGATTTTTGTAATCATGGAAAATGACGATGACCCCACCACATTGGGCAGTGACATCTGACACAAGCTCAACAGCAAAAGTGAAAAGGTACGAAAGGACTCAATAAAAATAAATACGCAACGATAACTCAGATACCAGCTGAATGCGATCTGAGGTCATGTCATGATTCAGCAGACAATGAACATTAATTATTTTAATTAAAGATTGAGTAACGTACCTCTTCAAGAGGGTGAGGGTCCTTTGTAGGGCTAGCATCATCATCATCATCATCATCGACTTTTGTCTTCTTTCTCTTAGCACCTTCCGCTCCTTCTTCTTCTTTTTCGTCGTCCTCATGAAGACTGTCAAGCACCCTTTTCACGGCTTTGATGGCTAAATGTGGCTTCCGAACTTTCTTAAATGTGGTAGAGGACAACTCCTCAGGAAACCTTCCAGGTCCTTCTCTATGTACGATGTCAGGATTTACCGTCAATGCAGCCTTATATTTATCTATATAGCGATCAACATGAAAAGCGCTCTGGTGCGAGCGTTCTACATGAACTCCATAATTGCTGCTGATATACTGACAAGATCTTGTATACACACCGACTTTATCCATCATTTCAGGATTAAGTGGACTAGGTTTTGGTGCTGCGGGGTAAAGTGGGGGTGGAAGCGGTACTTCAGATCCACCTTGTCCACCAAAACTTCTTCCTCCTTTATTGTACCTACCATTTGCTTGAAGTTGAAGTGCTGCAATAGGATTAGGAACTAAATTTGCCTGTGCTTTCTTGGCTACAGCTTGATTATCCACCATCAATCGCTTTCCGCTTCCAGAATCTTTTCGCTGTTTCTGCAGCTGTTGATTATTCTGCTTCCCTTGAACATATTGCTTATTTTGGGCAGGGTTAATGGAAACAACATTTCCAGGCGGCCCTTTAGGCATTGTTAATGCAGGAGTCATTTAGCTTAGTCCGACCCAGCGGTGACTTCAGCTCTTAATGGAGGGGATGATATAACTTGTTCCGATGTTTCTGCCACAAATTGATCAGGATCATAAATAACTTTTAAAATAAGGGAACAGCTCGGGCACGTTGCGGCATCTTCACCATCTATCAATTCTTCCTACGAAAAAAAGAAAACATTTATACACTTGTAATTCTCTCTGTTAATAACAGTTGAAGTACTACTTGCTAGTTTGAATTTTCTCATAATCAAAATTATCATCAAAACCATTACAGAGTGTAAACAGCCGATTTGATAGGGATATAATCATAGAAAACCGTACAGTACCCAAAATGCATAACCGCCTGCACAACTACATACCAAGTCAAAAGATGTTAGCTGTGACTTAATTTCACAGATTTTTTAATTGAAGAAATGTTGAGATTATTTCGGCTCATCTTCCTGAATGAAAATGCAAAATTTCCAAAGGCATCAAATGTGAAATGATAACTTTTAGCGATACTAACACAATCAACTATTCAGGGTGCATCTCTTCCCTTCGTTTTTTTTAGTTTAGCACTCTCAATCCAAAGTCTATTGACGGCCGACTACATATTTACTGTAAAAAAACGTGTACTGAAGATGATGAAATAATAGAACGAAAATGGCGACGGCGTCTAGTCCCTTTGCCTCCCATCCCTGATCCCACACGGTTGACTCGTGGATAAAGTTAATTAATAAAGTAAAAAAATCCCTTCTTAATTAATTAAAAGTCTACTAAACCTCTGGAAATGAATGAACTAATGAAGAATTACTTTAAATCCCCTTCAAGAGACAACCACACATATTTTTTATAAGCATGTGGAAGTTGACCCACGAGGTCTGAATTGAACATGGCGGTTGACTTGGTACAAGTTTCTAATGCATTTTATAAGTCAATATTTTAGATGAAATGTAAAAAGACGAGTTACCTTAGTAATTTGAAATCGATCTCCACATGGACAAGGATAATAGTAGGTCTCAGAGTCCTCGTCCCACTCAAAGTCCTCAATTTCAACTTCGTCGTAGTATGAGGTCATTCCAAGATTTTTATTTCTGCTGGAAACTCGGCATGGAAGATCACCTCCGTCTTCTACCACCTTCGCTCTGTAAATGACTCGAAAAGCCACACTGCCTAATGCAATAATGCCTACTACCACCACCACCACCGACGACGACCACCACCACCACTGTAGATGCCTCTAGATTCTAGATTGAGCAGCACACGTTTTCTACTCAAAACTCCCCTGTAAACTAACTCCACTCTCTCTATGGCCTCTTCAACAAACCTATCGCATCTCAATCAGCCAAATTCAAAGTCATCAATCTTCAATAAGTGAGTGGAGAAAGTCCATTCAATGTCCAATATAAAGAACAAAGTTGTGTTCTGTGTTTTTAAAAATTACAAATAAACTTTGACATTTGGAGTCTTTGATACGTGTTCCCTGTCAAGCGAAAGTTGAAAGGTGTCAAGGATGACTTGTTAAATATTTGGGAGTTCAAGTTTTGTCCTTAGGAAATAAAGAAAACAAACAAGGACAAGGACAATACACAATACACAATACAGAATTGCACAATAACAGAAGCAAAAAGGGAAAAGCTCAAAATCAAAAACAGACGATAAAGAAAGTTAAAGGATTCAGTACGCGTTGACGTTGCACAGTAATCAAATATAAAAATGGCGACTCCCAATCAAGTAAGTGAAATAACTAATTTGGAATTTTTATTTAAATCATAAATACAAAACACAAAATATGACACAACATACTTAAGTTCAAAGTTAATTTCGGAAACTGAAAATCGGGTACAAGTCAAAAGCACAATTAAAAGTCAAAAAATGCAGTTAGTGCACATTGCAATTGCAATCAATGATGTGATATGTGATGAATGTTGAATGAAGTGCAATAATTTAATTGCGACATGCCATCAAACTATCAACTATGTTGAATGTAATAATTAAAATGAAACGTATAGTTTAGTTTGTAGTTGGAATTTTGAATTTCAAAAGTTATTTCATATTTTTAGGGAAAAGTTCCTACAGCTCTTAGTATATTTATTCCATTATTGATTCTGTATGAAGTGAAGTACATTCAACATTCATACAGGTGACAGGTAATTTAGGCCAATGTATTCCTAGTTTGTAATTGAAAGGAGCGTCCTTTCATTTCCTCCTCCCCCTCCCTATCTCTACGTCGACCTGACGGTTTACTTGTGTTGTACTACAATTACAAAACCTCAAGTTTTCAGTATTTCTAACTTATCATGGGAGACAACAGACAAGGCATAGGCATACTGACATAGTGTTTGATATTCACTGAAGTATAGTAGTTTAGTGACAAGAACGAAAAAAATGCTAGTTGTACAAAGTGCTTAAGATAAAACTCTATGAAAGATTCGAAAATTAATTTTAAATAACTTCCTTGATCTTATAGGCTCCTGACCATCGTCGAAAGTGGGATTTAGACGAGTTCGAGAAATTAGCTGCAAAGCGCTTAGAGGAAGATGAAGAGGAGGACGATGAAGATAAACCAAAGAAACGGGAGTTACTCAAGCAGCGTGAGTATCGGGTTGATCTTGACTCACGTCTAGGAAAATCTATTGTCATAACAAAGAACACTCCAGCGTCTCAAGCGGGAGGATATTACTGCAATGTTTGCGATTGTGTTGTCAAAGACTCAATTAATTTCTTGGATCATATCAACGGCAAGAAACGTGAGTGTTAATATTAATTACAAACAAGGCGAGAAACGGGTTCATCTAAGAAGTCAGTGTAGCTGTTTCAATTTAAATGCATCTGTATTGCGGATAATTAGAATGGTAATTTTAATGCTTTGTAGATCAAAGAAACCTAGGAATGTCCATGAAAATCGAGAGATCTACGTTGGATCAAGTGAAACAAAGATTTGAAGTTAATAAGCAAAAGCGAAACGAGCAGAAGAAGAAGTATGACTTGGAAAAACGAGTTCAAGAATTACAAGAAGAGGTCAGTAGCTTGAAATGCCAATTATTTGTCCCTAAATTTAGCGCTAATAAGTTGAGGTTCAAAAAGAATCAAAAGTAGTGTGAGGACTTGTTGATAACATCGATATGTAATATTACAGTGTATGCATGATTAAAGTTTTGAAACTTATTCCAGGAGGAACGAACAAAAGAATACCGCAAGGACAAAAGATTAGAACGAAAGAGAAAAGCAGAAGAGGCTGCAACGTCCAGTAGTAGTACAATGAATGAAGGTATGGACCCAGAGATGGCTTCTGTTATGGGATTTTCAGGATTCGGAACGACTAAAAAGTGAATTGCTTAATGATACAATAGATAACCTGTTTAGATAAATATTTAGTTCACATTTTCATTAAATCACATAGTTAAGTAGGCAGTTGTTAAAGTATTAGAGGAAATCGTTAAACGGGTTACTTGAAAGCCCTCAGTGGTATCTTTTCATACTTCCGTAGGTCGAAAATCTTACAAATTCCCAAGTCGCGAAAGAAAACTTTTTCGAGTAAAAAAGTTAAAAGCAAAAAAAAAAAGTCACGAAAGTGAAAATCGAAAATTGCATTATTAAATACTTCTAATACAACTATACAACGGAATGTAATTCCGATCTGTTTTAATTTTATCCATATGCAACCGTACAGTTTTAAGACATTAACACGGTACTGTTAATAATTAGCTCATAAGCTCTGGTACTTTCATTTCGGCTTCTTAAAACGAATTCTTGATTTTGAGTCTCTTCTCTTAGCTTTCTTTCTCTGACTTGTGATTTCTTGAAGTATCACCCGCTCGGTAGTCTTCTAGAAACTCCAATTTCTGCCTTTTGAATAAGCATTTAAGGCATCCACCAAAGATACTCGAAGTTCTTAGGCGCATGGTTCTGGTCCATTCCACGAGATTAAAAGCTCAGTTCTTATTGTTGAAATTAATATCCCTTTGTTCTGTTATCTTTTTTATTACACTTCCCTGGCTCTCACATGAAGCTTCAGAGTGACACCGGAGCATTGCAATTAGCAGTAAAGGGGTAACGTCTGCAATTTGCTCCTTAGATGACGAAGAATAAACATCGTAGTAAATTCTTTGATACAACTCCGCAGAGTTGTTAGTGGGCAAAGAACTTTGACTAAATTCTTTCTCTTTTTCCAATTATTTTTCTAATTTAACTATCGATAAATAATATTTTTTCTAATTATTTTTCTATTTTAATTATTAATAAAATGAAAAAAAAAACCTTTAAAAATTGCTAATTAGCTAGCTCTTACCGTATAAACTGTCTCCATCCTAAACCAGGTATTTGAATGTGTTTAATTAATTCACAAGTAAAGAGTTAAGATTATGTGTACTTGTCGACTTTTTAATTCAGATTGAACTATCCCGTTTCTCCGGTTGATCAAAGTCCAAGATTTTAAAAGCTGATAAGAAGATAAGATTTTCGACCCGAGCACTGCCATCAAATTGTTCATATTAATAGAACGCATTTTTTCTATTCTATGGTGATAAATATTGCTGTCCATCAGTCATTTTAATAAATTTCGATAATCTTTAATAATAAAATACAACTATTAATTTATACGTTTATTTATTTTGGTTCGAATCTAACCGTTAAGTTATTGTAATAGGATGTATTAATCTTGTGTAGGAATTTCGTTTTGTACTTCTCGCATTAAAACATTCAGACGTTTGAAACTATCGGAGTCATATTCCAGAAGGGGGTGGGAGTTGGGTGCACAAATATTTCAAAAATTTTTCGTCAACATAATTCATTCGTGTATGAGGAGTGTTTAAACATATCAAGTGAGCTATAACATTAAGTTCACAATCTGTGATCTGGTGAAGTTAAAAAAACAATGTGATAAAATTTTATTATTTTTATCAGATTGTTCAAGAAAGATTCTGAATACCGCATCGCTACGCTGATCCGTTTTGTTTAATTTTAAGCAGAGCGTGAATCGACTGAACCAAAATACTGATAGAATAAATCGGAATATAGACAACTTAGTTTAAATTGTATTCCCATTACATATTTCCAAAAGTCACGCAGAAAACTAATTTTTTTAGGTGTCTGGACACTTCATTAAACTAATTAAACTAATTCAGTAGAATCCGAATCTAATTAGCTAACAAATACTTAAAATATGGATAGCTTTGACCAAAATTTCATTTTTTATGGTTTAGCAATTGTAACGCAAAATTAGCAATTAGAATAGGATAAAATATGGGGGATTAAATGTCCTAGCATCATTTTTTTTATACATTTGATGCTAATTTTAAACAGGTCTTCTATACATTTTAGTTGATGTATTTTTTCCAAAGATATGCGACTTGTTTCTCTATTAATATAATATCTCTTGCATTTTGAGCTAAAATAAGTCTTCAGAATTGAGAATCTTGCATCTATTATAATATTGATAGCAGATATTATCACCTTCATTTCTTTAACGAAACTTTGAAATGTTTCCAGACTCTACACTTTGGCCCTATACATCAAAACGTGAAAGCATCAAATCGTAGAAAATGTATTGCAATAATTCGTCATCCCAATTTTGTGTACTAAACACAAATATTTGTTTAACATTTATTTATCAAAAAAGCATCGCAAATCACAGTCATAGTTAAATACTAGTTTCTCTAGAATGTTCTTTTAGCTCTGTGAAAGGAAAATAAGCCGCTGGGCTAGCAGGTTCTGTAGTATACTGAAGAAAAATTTCAAAACCTGGAAAAATTATTTAGCGAGAAAGAAAAAAATACACTAGAACAAGAGAGCTTGCTTATCCAGTACAATGAATCAACGTTGATAAAAGATCACTCTGAAGAGTAAATCGTTTTTAATCCCGTCCTTCTCCACCAAATGACAGTTTGATACCAAAACACGTATGACACCCTTTTAATGAGTATGAAGGAGTTTATACGCTTGAGGCCTTGTGTTAACCTTAGAAACTTATGGTGAAACTACTTGGCAATGGATAAGATTAGATGTAGATGTAATGTAGAAATTTAAAATATTTAGACAAAGATTTAATGACGAATTTTAAATGCTTAAGTTCATTAAATTTTATTTTAGACCCTACTTATAAGATGCATAAAATTTACAGTTAATGGAAAAACAGAAATGTTTTATTGTTCACAAAAATACTGCCCGACAAATATTTCGGAAAATCATGCATAAATACTATTTAGATCTGATTCAGTACTTTTTAATAGATTCTGTATAATAATTAACTAAATTGTATACATCTGATGTGACCTGATAGTGATTATTTAAATAAAGCGTTCAAAAAGACCATGATTCTGAATAAGATACAAACGTAAACTCAATCTTTAATGTAATTATTAAAACACGCATCATATTTATATTCACAGAGACAATAAACAGACAATTTATTCGTATCTAAAGCTAATACGATGACAAGTACAGTTCATTAACTAGGAACCCCTTCAATAGCTCCATATAATAATATACACTTACTTTGTTCGAAAACTTGAAACCTCTCACTTCTAAATAACTGATTTACTAGATTCGTATAGCAAGAGAGTTCCATAATGGAAGTATTATTAGATAATTATAAATTTGTAACATTTGTTTGTCACAACAATTAAATCAAGGCATTAATGTGGAAGATCGGTGATAGAAATAACTTATTTCATAAGTATAAAGATCAATAGGTTTCTTTGTGAAACTGAAACCATACGCTAGTAAGGTTCCATTTCCATTACATACTAATATGACTGGAATACACACAAACACGTTTGAATTAAATACTATTTTGTTTCACTTAATCGTAAAATATATTTTTGTTTCGGCTGGCTGAATATTACATACGTTTGCGAGGAATATTTTACAAATTCATCCGTCTGGCCTTTAACTTAAATACTTAACTAATAGGAATCACGTTTGTTGGACTCGACGTTACTAATGGACCCTCACGGTATTACTTATTCTAGCTATTAAGAATAAACACTTAATGATCTAAGCAGATTTTCTACTTAAGTTTGCTCGTAAATTTCAGCAATCATCGATCTTGGTAAAGGCTGGCCAATCTCATCTTCAAACATTTCCAAGTCTAATAAAGAGGCAGGAACATGAGTTTCATTAATTTCAATAACCTCTGTAATCTCAACATGATTATCTTCGTTTAAATAGTAGGAAGCCATCAGCGCATCTTGATGATTTGTTACTGTCAAAAATCTTTCGAATGTGTCATCGTCTCCATCTCCAAGTTCCAATATTGAGGGTTTGCGACTTCCTATATACTGCACTTTGTCTCTGTGAGAATATAGTAAACTCGTATTACATACATGCAGTTTAAATGTTGATTGGCCAACTGTAGTTGACACTAAGATTTTTGAATGCAATTATTAACAAGATCTTTACCTGTTGTCGATGTTGAAGGTGAATCCAAAGTTCATATTACGAATGGATGGCTTTCTTTGAATACACATCTGTTCTGGAGCTTCTATATCTAAAACAAATAGCCTTTCATTGAGATGATTGCTAGATAAATTTAATTGGCTTACAGTTATTGTAATATCAATAGTAACCAAAGTCTTCACACGAAACTGTACAACCTCACGTTCTTACGATAAAGTTTGTTTGTACATGTATAGGAATTAAAAATTTCCGATGATTTCTGAAGACTTCGATCGCAATTGAACCTTGATTTGACTATAATATTTATAGAAAACTTCCTGCATTCTTACCTTCCGTATTATATTCCGTAATGGCGACTTGACAGGTGAGCTTGGCGGAATAAGCAGCAGGAGCAAGACTGATGTCGGACAGTGCTTTAGATATTAGTTGGAAGACGGCTTCACTCAAAACTTTCAAGTTGTAAGTCAACTTCGGGGCTTTGTCAAGTATCTTCAGTGCAGTTGCATAAGCGATATCAGCAGGAAGTAGGCACGGAATGGTCATGAGGGATAGGAGTCTTACGCTTTGATGGGAAAACAACCAGTTGAACAGTCCTCTGTTTCCAGACTCAATAGCGTCTTGCAATATAGATACTACTGTTTCAGGCAAACTATCCAATAGGGCAGCCTGTAGGAAAAAACATATTTTTACATTAAGAAAAATCGGCTCAAATTAATACTTCATTTATTTATATAATTGATGATGCTGTGATAAATTACCTGTTTTTGAACTTTGCATTGATGACATGATTCTTCAGACATAATTCTCTCGTAATTCTTTGAGGCCATTTCATCGAGTTCTACACCCAAACTCATGGAAGTGTCTGTCGTCATACAACTCACACATCCGATAAGATCATTGCGGGCTAGGAATCGTAAAGTATCATCGAATCCTTGTTGGCACATTTTTGAAAGAATCTCAGGTTTGGGAGGAAACAGTGTTCGAGTAAAGCGGTATAAATTTTGTCTGGACAATTCAATTGACGTATTTGCCAGGTTGACCTGAATATTTCAAAATTTCAAATAAACATTGTATTAGCTTTTTTAATTAAATACAATCATGAAGACCAAACTGTCAAATGGAGTTGGAAAGAAGTAGGATAAGGAATAACGATGACGAAAAGCGTCGAATAAATATTTAAAGCTTTTATAGCAAACAAAATAACATGCAACCAAAACATTTAAAAACAATTGAGGCAAACCTGCATAAGATTCACTGTATCATCTCTGGGACAGATATCAGATTCTCCACAAAATGGAGAAACTGTAATAGTATTCTCATCGAGGATTGGAAGATTATCACTGTAGCAGCCATCCATGTATCGCACCCCTTCGAATTTTGGAGGAAGCCACCCCGAAAATATTGGGATAAATCCAGAGCATAAGATTGCCTGCATTATAATAACAGTACGTGCAAATAAATACCCTTGAACTTCATTAGCAAAGTCACGTTTCAACGACTCATACAAAATACCCTGTTACACCGACTACAATAAATTGAACTTCAGTTCATGCATGCGACGTTCAATTTCAGAGTTAGCGTTTTAAGCACTTAAGCTAAGGACAAATTTCATGTCTAACAAGCAAATTTTGGAGCTCGCTTAATTAGCGACAGCATTCAAAGCAGTTCAGTTTCTCATTTAAGAAACAAAGCATATATGTACATATATAATAATAAACAAAGGCATGCTTCTCATGCATCTTTACAAAACATGCAAATTTAACAGACTTCTAAAGCAATTGTAGAAGGTTGTGGGTTGAAGGAATGACTATGTCAGAGTAGGAATGTTAATTTTTGGTCTACGCTGAGCTGGAATGATTTTTACAGAGTACTCCAACTAACATGAAACACATGGGCAGTGTCATCAAAAGGGCAGATATCAGATTCGCCACCGAAAGGGCTCACAGTCACAGTATGTTCATCAATAGCAGGTAGATTATTTGTAAATCCTCCATCCATATGCCGGAAACCTCGAAACATTGGTGGCAAGAATCCAGAGAAGAGAGGGATGAATGCCGAGCAGAGAATGGCCTTTATTGGTAAATTATATACAAAGCTATTTTTCAAAAGTTCTAAATAAAAAGTTTTCAAGAAGCTGTGCTATGTACATGTGTCAAATTTGTTTGTGCGGTATTATTAGCTCTGGTAAAATACAGAAACCACATCCGAAATCCACAACCAACCCTATTAGCCTAATTATATTTACAGTTGAATTTATTTATTTACAGTATGCTTATATTTGAATTTTGTTGTAGAAATTAAAAATATCGTGCAGTTCCCTTCCCTTGAAAAATACTCGAACCTTCGAAGTATACAGCTGAGCTTTTTTGAATTACGATGATGTAGATTTCACAATATTATAGTTCATCATCCACACATGCATTCATGCATTCACTCGAAGTCCGAAAATATAGTTTAGTCATTTTTCAGTTACCAGCTTTGTGAGATTAAATTATCAAAAGATATTCGCTTATGAAATCGCGTAAGGTAAATCAGATAACTGTGGAAAAATTCGAGAGAACAGGATGAGTAAAGTTCAATTATGCAAGTAATTAAGTTTGTCCAGTAGCATGCACAAAACGAATTATAATCACACAATCAATTGCAGCTGGTAACTGATGATTTGAGAAAAGCATGCAAATAATATGTTAGTAATTATAAAGTGCAATGTGCAAGATAATAATAATTATCCGAAAACTCTGAAAACGAACAATCCTCATGAACGAACTATGGTTCTAAGCCTATCGGTATTGTATGAGTCGTCTTTAAAAATAACTGGAAATGATTTTTTGTGGTCATACCACATAATATTTTTAACACTTATTAGTAAGTACCTGAATTAGTTCATCTCGTGAGTTATAATGGGTAACGATTACATTCTGACGATCATAAACTCTTGTCAAGGAAATATGCAGCTTTCCATTGACTCTTAAATGTGCATCTTCGGGTAAAATCTACAAAAAATAAAACAAAACAAATTAGTAATTTCATAACCCTTCTAAGCAGCATTCGTAGCATTCTAGATCTCATGGCATGTCATATGGTCGTACAAATGAATTCCGACTTTTGAAGTAAATTGTCTTCAAGTCGTTGGGTGGAAATTGGTTTGGAATATCTTTATTATTATTTGAATTTGTAATACTTCATTTCAGACACTATACACTCATGAAATAAAACATCAATAGACAATTAATACGAAGCATCAACAAAAAAGACTCATAAAAAAATCTCAGCAACAAAAAATTAAGATAATAATGTTTAAAAAAAATATAAGTAAGGGCTTTATTCTGAGAAGAAGACTCTTCGACTAGTCTCAAATCGCATCGCACACCCAGTATCATTTCCTTTGTAGTAGTTTTTAGAATGAAATGAAATACCACAGACTACTGACTAGTCACTAGTCTAGTAACTAAACTGATACACGTGGTAAAAAGTGATATTTTCAGTATTTTAGACTTTTTTTTATTAACACATGGAAGCCAAGTTGAATGAACTGTTGGCTTTTTTATGCAATATAAATATGATAAAACCATATAGCGATGTTGTGAGATCTTGGAATGCTCATATTCAGTGTCCAACAAAATCTGCCGGATGTAGTAGATTTTGTAGTAAATAATGCATTAAAACCAAATGATCTATCTTACCTTCTCAAGCCCATCACGCAAGATCTTTTGGATGTTAAAAGATGGACTAAATGGTCCCATGGTCTTTGATCTGGCGAGGGTTGCAATTCGTAAAACATCTTTGGTTATCTGACCTGCAAAAACGTAATAAAATAAACATTATATTTTTGAAGATTTTTTCATTACCATTGGGTTAAATAGGGTCATGAACATCATATTCTATTTGTTTATTTTTTCAGTTTTTGAAAATAAAAGTAAACAAACAAACCACATCTGGAAAAGGGTCTTTTTTAAGCTAGTCATACATTACAGTTGTGAAAATATCTTTTAAAAAATACCAACAGCCTTGACTTTTACTCCTGATTCTGATATAGAAATGAAATATGATTACACATGTAATGCAAGAAGCCTTAAAAATCCAAGTTTATTCATTAATCCTATGTATATTTCTAACTCTACTTATCATGTCATAGATAGACATGTTTATGGAGTCACTTTTTTGTCTAAATAAAGATTTGAGAAGCATTTCCCCCAAAGGTTTGCTAATCGATTGGGCTGAGGTGCCAAAAAATGAGGATTAATGATACAAATAATATTAACTTATTTGCAATTATACTATGGAAAGTTTACAACGTTATCAAGACATTTGACTTGGTTGAGGGATAGGCGGAAACCTCTTATCAGTCTTTTAGTCTTGATCATTGGTTGTCGTCTGCCAAAAACATAATATAATTAAATACTATTCGTATACACTATGGTGGCTGGAAGTTCTATGTATGTATTTGTACATATTTACAAAATTTAATTTCATATGCATGGGTCAGCAAAGCCATGTTATCAATCAAAAAATGTCTTGATAACTTCAGGAAAGGAATTTATTGATATCATATAAAAAGTTGTGCTAAATCTCCTTCTGCGACGCAGTTAACTCTTTCAAGACAACGGTCTCAAGGCCTTTTTGATGACCCTTTCTATTGATACATTCTATTTGTTACTATTTCATAGAGCAGTAAACACCCTACTGATTTTTTTTATAATTGTTCTCATGGGCATTTGCAATATATTATATTAACCTAGCACGTATTCTCGATTCATTTCACCCGACCCCTCTAAAAAATCTCAGCTCATTCAGACCATCATCAGATTATCATCCACGTCAATGAATCTAAAGTCTACTATACATAATGGCATTCTTATAATATAAGCAACGATGTCTACAATAACTTCTTGAAGACTCCTGACTCCTGAGACTGTCTCGTCCCATGATAACATGTTGCATGTCCCATATAAAATGTCTCAAAAAGTCTCACATGTATTTATTTAACAATGGTCAGCACTACACTTTACACGTGGATGATTGGACAGCTTTGGAGGTGTGTACATCAAACGAATACTAATGAAGTTTTATCCTTTGTAGTCAAATAAAATATTCGTATTCATAAAAGGCATAAATTCGTTAAATTCCTTTCCTTCACTAGCTTATAATTTAATTACGGACACTCAATAAATGGAGTCATATGATACAATTCAAAACATAAGAATTAGAACTAATCTTTAATATTTAAATGATAACATCTTGCTATATATTGAATCTTAAACTGTGTCAAAATATTTCTATCCTATATATCAATGCTTTATAAGCATTACTTACAAGTTACAAAAGTCTTCGACAGCGACTGCCTACCTCATTATCTAATGACTTGTTGGATTATTACTACTTAACATTAGAAAAACATTAATTCATCTCTCCTTGAACTGCTAGTTTGATTACCTTATCATATATTACTAGAAACTATATACTATTATTTTATACACAAGTAAATGACACATGCTACCAAATATTTCACAAAACGAAAGAGTTAATTTACTTTAACAGCCTAATTGTCAGTTGCTGTCATAATATAATTTATATACTTTAATCTACAGGAAAGTTTTTAATCTGGTATTATTTTAAATGCATTATTTACTTGTTATTTTATAATGAGTACATTGCATGTGAATGGAAGGAGGAAAGAAAGATTCAAAACTAACTGTAAGGTAAACAAGTTGAAAAATGTACTGAGGAACTTAAGTAAATTAAGTCATGTAATACGAAAATTATATGTTTCAATCTTTCATACAAGATAGGAAAAGAACTTTCTTTCAGTATTTTTGCGAAGGCTGACACTTACTTGTGGTACGAAGACAAACTTTTATGGAAAAAAATCAACGAAGATATGCCCACAGCCACAGCTTTAAGAGATATAAGTTAATACTAAATAAGCACTTTACAAGACGTAGCCGCAGTGTCCTAGAAAAACATTTCCTTCAGATAACCTTTCTTATCAACATTTCACGAACAATCTGGTGTATTCAATATAAACTTTTTTTGGCAGATTTTGTCTTTGATTCAAAACTTCCTCAGATGAACTATCCTTTATGAAAAGAATCTTTGTATTCCTAACTATTCATAGCATTGTAAAATTGTAACATTTGCAGATATCATTTTGTACTTTTGTGATAAGCCAGTTCAGTCCATCATCTCTCTGAAATGCTAAATTGAGCATACAGACGTCGAAAAAACTTGAGTTAAATTAAAAAAGAGCTTACGTTGTTCGAAGTTTAAAATAATAACAATAATATTAATAATAAGGCATACGATGACACACGCGTGGACACCCAGTACCAAATAATTATTAATTCCAAAAAAATGCTAGGAATGCATGGGCTGTTCCAAGACAATCATCTATCGAGTACTAACATGCACAAAAGTTGTATATTTTTGCAAAATTTAATAAGAATAAAAACTATTGCACAATACAACTAACAATTCCATATTACATGCTGATTTTTTACATCAGGCCTTCTGGAATTAAATAATTTTAGCAAATACAATTCCCATGTATTAAACAGCAGTAGTTTTAAGTGTCTTTTATTCTGATTTACGGTAGCAAATAGTAGATAGCAGATTGGCATAATTGGCAGTAAAATACATATTATGCGTTCTAGCATCACACATCATAACTCTAATCTGCATTAACCCTACACGATAGAAATGCAACAAAAAACAAATCTTAATGAGAAAACTATAAAACCTCGAACTACAAGGTCTCCTAATATGCACATTTACATCAAGGCTGATTCGTAAATTGCAGAAGACTTACTTGGAAAATAGGGATATGAAATCTTTCTATATACGAATATTATAAATAAATATATTACTATGACCTGCATTTTGTCTGACTTTCTGACTCAACAGTCACTAGTTCATTTAAGTTCAAGAAGCTAAACTTAATGTTGTTTTGAAGACATGTTTCTAAATCTCTTAACTAAGATTTGAGTTAATTGGCTTGAAAGGATTTGATTAGCACTCGTTTCTATCATCATCTAGCATTTTTTTCAATATACAATTCAAAGCCAATATTATTCCCCGTTTGACCAATGAAACATGTATTTGCCCTAATAACTCACCCCAACAAGTTCTACTTATCTATCTGTAATTAAAACTTGTCAATGTCAACCAATTTCATCTCATGACATAACCAACATCAACTTAAAAATTATGAACGAATCCCCATTAAATATACAATCAATTAATTAATGCCAATGCCTTTGTATAAATAACCTTTCATTGATTATATGAAAATGTGAACTCTTGTCCTCCAACAAAAATGTTTTTTGCCATGAACTTTATTGGACAAGTCCAGGGTAGTTACATATAATGCATGTAATTTTTACAACACAATGATAAATTATACCTTATCATTTAATGGAATTATCCAATGTAATTAAACAACTGTGACTCTACTTGCTTTGTAAACTCAAAAGGATCAACGAGATAAAGTAAATTAAAACATTTAAAACTATTGTCACTGTGATGAACTTAGTCTCAACCTCAACCCAATTAAATCTCTTGTCGGCATCAGCCTCAATAGGAACTACCATTCTCATCTTAATGATATCAAACTAAAGTCCTAAAATGTACATTTAAGATAACTCTAGCCAACTACATTATGAAAAATAAAAGTTTAGTTTTTACTCTGCTCAATCATTACGTACGTACGTAATTACTAACTACGAATAAGCAAAACCTGATCCGTGAATGTGGGTGGGTGCACAGTAAGCCTCACAAAAACATATGAGGTCACTCATATTATTAATCTACCACTATACATTGACAAAAGATGAATTTTGTACCTCTAATACAATACCTGCTCAGCACAAATTGTCCAAAACTTACATTTCTCATATTTTGAACCTTTTCATATTTTACTAAAAACCAAAGAAGCATTTCAAAACTTTCAAAATACTATATGCATCCATAATATCCCTCTACTATCAAAGTTGAGGAATTTTATCCTTTTTACAAACCAACAAAATACACTCAAAAGTCAATCAACTTCTAACTACAAAAGGACTTTTAAAACTCAAGTGAATCATTAATTGAGATTGCTCAGTTGAATTCAGCAGTGCAGGAAATGATTGAGAACTGGTTGTACCAGGCCAGCAATAATGCAGATCTACAAGAAGAATTAACTGAGTCAGCAGTGAGTACACCGCAAATTCATACAAGCACAAAATAAGGCTTTACTATGCATCTATCTATGTGCTAAAACATTGACTTCTTACAAATTCTAAATACAAAAGCATTTATTTTAAATTAACTGCTGTATTCTTACATCTCATAAAATTTTATTACCTCGAATAACATAGCTTGTATAATAAATCGTTTCACTTGGGTTTCATAGGACCGATACGGATGACGATAACATTCTTTTAGTTAATTTTTACATTTTTAATTTTAAATTCCTTTTGCCTTGTGTCTGTTTCATGTGAATAAAGTAACTCAGTGTGTATTAATAGGGTTATCTTGATGTAGAAATTGGTGGTACATTTTAGCCAAGCAGTCAATAGTCAATATTGATGAGCAATGATGCATAGATTTAAAATCATTGAACTGTCCTTGGACTAAACTAAGTTTCTATCTGTTTGATTGAGTGAGGTTAATTACCGAATAGTATAGTAAGTAATCTAATCAATCGTACAAAAATACAAGTACATGCCAGAAACGGACATGGTTCTTGATTAGATGAACAACCAACCTGAAGGCAATTTGCCAAAGTCAAGGATTTTGGGAAGTTTTATTAGTAGTTGGAATGTTGTTGAAATAGAAATTCAATTGGTTGTGATAGTGAGGCAAAAAAGCTAATTTTACGCTTACTTTCATTTCATTTTTTCTAAACTTTTATTATCTTCTTTCAAAGTTGACTATTCAGATTCACACTATTATTTACTACCATTCTGAATATAATGATGTGTAAAAAATTTAATTTACTCAAAAGATGTTTAATGAATTAAATTGAGTATACCCCTTATATTTCAACCTTACACTCCTGCCAATTCCACAAGGAAACAAAGCAACGGAACGACAATTAAAATAAAAACTACTAGGTTGGGAACAATTTGATAATGACCAATAAAACCATCTTAATCATAAAATTATTCCCTTTATTAAATACAATCCTAATTACTAGTTGCAAATACATTTATTAAACCACCTATTTTTTTGTTAAAGATTTAAGAAAATGCTGAAGTACCTAATTATTGTCAATAAAACAAAATTGACCTATCAAATGTTATGATGCGGAATTGCTGAAAACAGACCGTTAAGGCGCAGATAGTAATTTTAATACTAACGAGAGGATCAGAAAAAATTAAAGTTAAGAATGATCAATAATTAAATCACAGGATGCTTCTGATGCCGTCATCCATGACAAAAAATGGCGCATGCATCCCATAAAAAAAATTGCTACGAAGCAAATTATTCAGTTTATAAATGTGAATATTCGTACAAATATTTTTAGAGTAACAATCATCATAGCATAACACATCTTTTTAGATACTGACAATGAGTCTAATTTTAAAATATTTAGAAAAGCCATTCAATTTACAGCCTTTAAAGAATGTGTTGGTACTAGATATTAATAAGACCTAAACAACTATCATCATCATAAAATCAAAAATAAAATTACAGATCAATAAAGTAACAAGTTGCTATTGCCACGTGAAACAATAAAATCAAATAATAGTCAGACTCCAAGTGCATGTATCATGAATGATTCTGAGCTGCATCTTATCAAATTAATGCATCTTAAATTCGCTTGCTTAGCAGAAATCACAGCAACCTTGGACCGAATCCACTTATTGATTATTGCCTAACTTAACAAAGGTTGCTTCTGTGCATTTTACTGTAGTCTTTGTATAACAAAATGTGAATTAAGTACTTTGTGTATAGAGCACGACCACCTTCATGTACAAACTACTAAAATAAAATTAATTTTCCAACCAAATAAAAGTGCTTCACACCATATACAAAACGTAGTAAGATTTACTTTATCAGAATGAACAAACAAGTAAGCGTGCTCATTATTAAAATTGAAACTATGTGCTTTCCGATTAATTATTCCAAACAATATGCCTGTTTGTTGTGTGATAAAATAAATTTACTGTGAGAGAGGTTGCCCCTGCTTGTATTCATTATTTATTTAATTGTGGTATTTGGTCTACATCTTGCTGACTTAGCATTCTATTTGTCAATTATACGTATCAGTATCATTTATTGTCTGGATGATTTTGTGCATTATTTATCCTGAACTCAATCTCAACATATTTTAAGTTCTCAGGGCCTTTAGTTACAGTAAATACTTTTAGGATTATAAATGAGATAAGCAAACAAAAGGTTTCGGTTCTTTAATATAGAAAATCATTAGTTTGGAAAAACTCTTTCTAAAACAGATAGTACCTAACTTTTCGTCACCAGGTAGGTTCACCAGCCAGGATGTGCATACATAATCATAAGCTAATGCACATTATAACCTTCGGTATTACGGAACAAACGTTATTACCAGTTTGAATTCTTATTTCTCGGAAATCCTTTAGGGCTTAAAATTCTAGAGAAAAAGGGGCCGAAATAAAAGAAGGTCTTTAAATGCCAATTCCACCACGTACCATTATTATATGTCCTTATTTTAAAAGTTTTATGGTGTTTTTGAATGAAAGTTCTTATAATAATAGGGGAGAAAAAGATCGTACGATCTTCTGACTGAATGAAGTGGGATGGGCTTAGAAGTGGAAATACCTGAGGTGAGGCGCAAACTGTTTCATTATAATAACATTACCAAGTAAAATATACTTCTTCTTACTGATTGAAAACCTACCTACAACAACCTATAACAACAGTCCTTGTATTGTTGCATCTCTTGCATATTGTGCATAATATCCTTATAGGATACTAACTAACTTGTATTTAATAAAGGGATTCTGCAGTGTCAGATCCATATAAGTTGTTAATATACAGGTAGTTAAGGTATACACAGGTTCAGGTAAGTAAGTCCATACGTATTTTACAATGGCTTCGCTTATGTACCAACAATAGTCCAGCTAGTTTAGCATATTTCTCCATCATCATAAAGATTATATTACTTGTAACAATTGTTATATTATATTTAATAGAAATTCACAGAGATATTTATATTAATATAACCTGGAATCGGCTTTAAAAATCAAACAAGTTCACTCAAAATTTCCATCCTATATCCAAGCAAAATTTTGAAACAGAAAACCACAGATAAGAAATGTATCTTTTGAGATAAATATTGTAAAAGGAATGTAAAATATATATAAAGAAGATCTGTAAGAAGTCCCTACAACAAGATTAGACAGTGCAGTGCCATGATGATTACTCTCAAATCTATAGCTACTCTCAAATCTATAGCTAGCTATTGCTTATTTTATTCATCTACAGAGTTTATGAGCACCTGAAACCTCCGTAGGACTTTTAGTGAAATTTGTATGTCTTTAACTATTCAAGCTGTAATTTCCGACTTTTATGAGCATGGCAAGGGGCTATTATGATGATATTCGGAAGAATGAGAAATGAAATACCTTGAAATGAAAAGGTTCTTACTACATTCGAACAATGAAACCTTTGTTCACTAAAGATAAGTATTATTGACTCGTTTCTTAAACTATGTTCAAAACTAACTGGCCAAGCAAGTCAAAGTAATAAAACACGGCCATAGGTACTTTCGGTACCACCAAACGTAAACCATTCAATCTATAAAGTACCTATCTAATTGTAAACAGTAGTTGTGACCAGTTCATTAAAAAACGGAAAGTAAATTGGAGCTAGTTACTTAATTGGAAATAAAAATGAGAGTAACGGTCAGCCAGATAAAACCGAGTGCCTTCTAATTCTACGCTTCATATATAATTTCAACAACTGTTCTATCTAAATAAAAATGCAGAATTAACTCCAATCCTGATATTTTCCTCTGATTTATTTATGTATGACTGCTTAATTTTGTATACACAACAAAGCCTTAAAAAAGGAAAGTAACCTAAAAAAAATCAAAAAATTCCAAGAATACTTACCTAAAGGGGCATCACAAAGTAGACAACAAGCAGCAATAGCTCCAGCAGATGCTCCAGAAGCCTTATTCACCACAAGATGAGGAGCATACTTTTTTAAACAGGCAGCCACACCCACATGATAAATCCCGAGAAATCCACACCCCGCAAATGACAAATTAAACTTTGTTTTATCTGACATTGTCGATCTGTACTTGAACAATAAATTAATTGATTTTAAAATTAAACTCCTTCCAGTCTCTCTCTCTAGATTAAGTCTTTAATCCAAAGTTTCCAAAGTAAATTAACTTGTATCACTTTTCCCAAAAGTCACTTATAAATCACAAAATCACCCTTCTTCCTCAAAAAACAACTTAGGTTTACTTAATAACACACAAAACAATGGCTCATAAGCTTTTAGAAAATTTTACAATTAAAATTTCCTACAAAAAAATTACGAAATGAACTATTTTTATCTATTAATTTCTACCAATTAATTTCAACACAATTTCTACAAAGTTTGCTATTTGCTACACGATGAATACAATTTAATATTTATTTTAATATATATTTTAGTAAAAGAATTGCTATTGCACACACTACTACTTCTACTTGTACTACTAGTCCTTGCAGATACACTACAAAGTGTGTTGTGGTCTCTCCACTCTCAGACTACACACTGCAAAACTCATTCACAGCAATAAGAAAATTTTAACTCTGAACAGAAAAACATTTGATACATGGTACATTTCATTTTTTCTTATTCTTATATAGTATAGACATTAGTTAAAAAATATTAAAAGCTAGGCAATAATGCCTTCTCTCACCAGATATTAAATTATAAGGACAATTCCCTAAGAGATTTCTGCTTCACTTTTCTACTTTTCTTAAAATGTTTCAGCAATATAATCAAAAACTCTTGTTAAAAGTTTACTGTACAACTCTCTTAGTATCAATCACTTATTATTGTTATTACATATTATATTACATAGCTGATGATGATGATGATATTATACTTGATTTGCTAAAAGCAACAGTAGTAGAGGTTGTGTACAGAGAGTAAATAAAAGTTTCTAGATTTCGTCTCACTTTTCAACTATATAATCAGAATACAATGTAAATTGTACTGATTAAATACCAATATGAATGGAATATTTAATCTTGTTCTTTTGTATACTAAATTATTTTATATTTTTCTTCCAACTGCATAGGAATTTATCTTGTTTAAATAAATAGTTTATTTATATTTAGATTAATATTTGTTTCCTTCTTACATGTGCAAGTAGAGACGAGACAGGTAGTGCTGTATTTAGATTTGAAGTTTATAAAAAAAATTTGGGTTATCGTTTAGACCCAATTTGTTTATTTTTTCGAAATGGAAAGGCTATTACTTTCTTTGTTAATGGGCTAGGCTAGTAATAATAATTGTTTTGTCTCAAGTTCGTATGAAACTAAAAACACGACGCATGTAAATAATATGATGTATACTTTTCAGTTTTATTTGGCTAAGGGTAAAATGAATTTTATGAAGGTTAGGTTAAAAGTTTATGGAGCAGTTTTGTTCGATGTTAGCAGTGCTAAATTCTGTATCCAACTGATACTAGGTGATGAGTCTGAGACCAATTTATACATTTAGTATAGAGGATGCCGTTGCGTAGGGTTGGATTGGTTGAAAACGTGGTGTGTTTCGTCTCACACTATAATCATCATGAGTAATCATCTTCTTTAATATATTATCCCCTCTGAAAAACCAGTCTTCCTTCGTATATCTATATGTTCAAGTGAACAAAAAAAATTAAATCTACGTAGCACTGTGGGCCAGAATGGGCTTGAAAATGGCCAATAAGACTAATGTTAATTTATCAAAGTACAATTATCTCCGGAG
>JAQGBU010000399.1:0-31020 GCA_034698605.1 Isotoma decorata
GAGGAAATTTTATATACAATTTATTTACTTTGAATAAAAAGAATTTACAATGGGAGATGTTCAATTTAAGAACATCTCGGTAGGGAGGTATTAGACTGAATGGTCTTCCTTCTGGAAGATTTGTTCAAGGAGCTTTTCATCTCGTGTTTAAGCGTCCCTAAACCCGAGGTGGCTCGTTTTGATTGGTTGTAATAATAACCAAAGTATATGTGAGATCTCAATGAGTCTCACATATGCTTAGGTTACAAAACATTGTATCTAATGATCAAAAGAATCTTTGTCACAAGGTACAATAACAATACAGTCTTGTCATAATAATATGGCGTTTCTGTAGCACATGCAGGTTCAACAGTAAAATCTCATTATTCTTATTTTGGAGTAGTTAGACCATCATCAGTAAATCCAACGGCAACATGTTTTTAATAATATTTATTTGTAGTTGTAGGTGTTTCGGGATAAGATCAAAAGAAGAAGTATGTATATACTATGTAACATTTCCATAAAACACTTCCTAGGATTGTTTTATAGATTGTAGGCGTCTAATAATAAGTGCAAGAATACGCACAAAATAAAATAAGCTATACTTCCCTAATATGAATTAACTTTCGTTTGCAACATCGCCTGAAGAAGATAATTTCCATACCATATTTACAGATTCTAGCACCTAATTTTGGAGGATTGATATTTAAATGCGAAAGCCTAGTTGGATCCAATAAAATATATATCATTGGATAGTGGGCCAAATGGGTATTTTATTTCAAAGGTAAACTTTTAAAACAAATATATTTGATCCGGGCTCAGTGGATAATTAATTTCCTTATCATTCTTCCTAGAAATCAACAGTTAATCAGGCATTGAATTAGTAAATGAACGAATGATTTTGCATTTTCCGTAGGTGGTATATCGCTTCAATATCTGGGTTGTTATTTTTCAAACGTGGTAATAAGAGGGAGATTGCACATAATTTCAAAGCAGGGGTCCAAGGCAGTTTTAAGGGACTAACGTCGAGCTAGTACTTTAAACTTTTAATTCTCATAGTTCTCACTTATCTAATTTTTCCTCAGGCTCATTAGTGTCTATTTCTGATTGCATACTCCATCATGATGGAGTATAGATTGCATGTATTGCACCATGTGTGTAGATTTTTATTTGACTAATATAAATTAAGAAAAGTATTGAAACTGATCAATTTAGATCGAAAAATATTTATTGGTTTTAAAAATGGAAAATTAGTGAAGTAAATGCTGCTCGACTTTACAAGTCAAAAGTACTTCAACTGGATCCTACTTTCCTACTTGTGTTTCCTACTTTTTTGTTACCATTTCTTCCTCAAAAACCAGCATCAGGATTGAAGAAGCGATAGTCTTGGAACAAAAGTTTTAAGATCTCCATTACACAGATTTTCTGCTCCAAACCGTTTATCTGAAAAATTCTGAGCATCCTATTGTTTAAAATATGTAATTCAAAACATAACAAATGAATAGGCACACCGTGGACATACTTATAGATTCACCTTAAATCGGGAATGACCTAAATTTACCAGTTCATTACATTAAGATGCCACAATTTATTGTAAAACGAAAATTTAAAACGTCCGTGTTTGGCTTTAGCATTTTTTGACTAAAACTTAAACCCTGTAGAGAAATACAAAACTAATTTCAGTTCAATTAAGGATTTTCTATGCAATTCTGTTTTTCATTTTAATCTTCAAAACTATTTTATCAATGGAATATATGTTTCGATTCTAAATTCCAATGGTAAAAAGTTGCAAATGCATTTTTTTATTTCAAATTTCAAGGCTGATTCTGTCGGAAGTACGGAAGTTTCATATTAAGTGAAAGTAAAACTGTTAATATAATGAGCTTGCCAAAAAGGCCAACACATTGTGATGCATTATTGTGATGCAGTATTTTTGCGATACTAAATTTTTTAAAACAACCAATTTTGTCTATAGTACCAAGCTACATTAAATGCTTAGCTGATAAGTAATAATCAAGATTATATGATTTGTAGTTGTTTTTTGAAGTTACGATACATTAGTTAGAGAATAGAAACAATAAAAGTGTCTGTTGTGGAAGAGATGGGATCAAAAATGCAATTTTGTATGTGTTGCATTATAAGAACAATATTCTCGTCAACCAATGCTTTCCCGACACACCTACATTGCGATTGAAAATACCAAAGTAGAAAAATTATCTTTTTAAGATTGAGACGAAAAGGTGTTGACATGGGTTCAGTATTTTTATTCGTTTCTGTTGTCCACCCACCTTAAAAATCTTAAGGAGTGCATCAGTGTAAGTGTGTCTGCCATCGTAGTGTCTGCACACCTTTAGCAGTGTCCCGTCGTGAATCAATGCCCATAATTCTCCCATGTATGTATTAGCAAGTGATATGTCTTATATTTATCATTAAATTTAATTTCAAACATCGAAATTCAAACGGTTTTGTAAATTTACTTAGTTTTAGTTCTGAAAGTTGCGTTCAGGAGATTGCTGAATATATTCCCACGCTAAAAGTCAATTTTAAATTTATTGCACAGTAATTGTACGACATGTGGGCTTGATAAAAGTGAACGGTAAATTACGCTTTGTACATCCATGGCTAACTTAAAGACAAATAAGTTAACTAAGGGCTAAGGTGATCACTGAAGTCGAAGCTCATAATTCTGTCATGAATAGCCGCCATGATAGTTTTTAAATCATCATTACAGATATTAATGATTTGAAAATGTACTTTTTGATCAAGCTATCAAATTACCGTAAACATCAGATTAGAAGCCCACCCCTCCCCCCTATGGAAACTCCTGGCATAAACATCTCTGAACCCCATAATAGACCCCCATATTTGAAAAAAACTGACGTTATTTACGTGCTTAATAAAGATTTAATGTATCAAATTTATGTATAACTGTTTTGTAATGTTAATAAAACAATCCGGGATTCAAGCTCCCTCCCCCTCTATATTAACTACTCATGGCCAAATCATAGGTTGAAATTGAAAAATAAATTTCCCTTTTTTAAATAGCCATTCGATGCCACACAGATGCGTATATTTTTATTTAAAAATTAAGTTCTGAGAAGGAGTTAAAATGAGCCAATTTATTGTATGAGTCGAACATGTCCTAAAAACACTAGAACTTGAAATACGTGGCTCCCAGTTATAACTATAGTACAGCCTTGCCCTTTTCAGGGGTTTTGAGCATTAACTTTCCCGTGCACTCAAAACGGGTAATTAGTTAAATGAGTGTCATTGCTTTACATTTTGCCACAATTAAAACTTACCAGTCAAATTTTTTAGAATATGTAAACAAAGGTACCCATAAATTACATGTTCTTTTTAATGTCTTCAAAACTTTTGGCTTTCGAACAAAAAATGCCCCCTTCCCAAGGTAATTAATCCCCATCCGTTTCTGAGTCTATTAAAAATGGCTATTTTCAATAAGTGGAAAGCAGTTTGGATCTCTCCTGACTATAAGAGCAAATATATAGCCTTTTTTATTGCATGATTGTAAAATTAATGCGTTAAAACCTTTTTTGTTCTGTATAAAATCTGCTCTGGGACATTTTTATTCTTCTTATTGTTAAAATGAAAATTTTTATAATTGCTTTAACTACATTATCAATTTTGAGGTTCTGAAGACCAAATTTGAAACCAATTTGTTCCCAGAGACAGCCAGCATATCAGTGAGTAATTGAATTTCCTATTTGGGTAGGGTGAACATCGATCACGATTAGGAATAATAATATACTTATTTGTAGTATATTAGAAATAATAATATAATTATTGGTAGTACATTAGGAATAATAATATACGTCATACTTATTGATAATATGTTACTTAAACTAAAAACCGGGACGCTTATCAGAAACCGGAACATTTTCGGGACGCCGGGACAGAGTGTGAAAACGGGCATGTCCCGGGTAAACCGAGACGGATGGTCACCCTATATTTTGGGGTTCTTGAACCACAAAGAAAGCCCCAATTGAGGCTAATCCACAAACTAGTAAATCCCTATTATGCTAGGCCTTAAACATCAGTAAATTTTTTGGCTGAAAATTACATTACCCAAGAATTAATTTGTTTTATTTCGCATACTTTATTCGGTTTAAAGGGTTTTAGAATATTTCTCCCTGAGCAAACAAAGATTACATACATTATAATGACAACTCTACTCCTTTCATCTGTGCATCCGATTTGTACCAAAAGCTATTAAAAGGAAGGAAAGCGTTTTTAGCTCTCATTTAATTCTCATATTTAGCTTAGCCCTTATTTCGGGTTAAAACGAAACAATATTCTGGAAAAAACATACAATCTGCATCTGTAATAAATATGTTGAGATTCCCATTCCAAAACTAGTCTGAATTTTATACTTTGAACTTTGTTTCGGCTTTCGGGCAAAGCCCGAGGGTATTTAGATCGATCCAAATACATGAAACCAGACGACCCTCCGTGGGAAACTACGAAGACAAGGGAGCCGCATAATAGCATAACTTTTTTGCAAGTTTTAAGAATACGATAGAAAGAGCATTATCTATCTAATAATAATGTTAAAAGAGCATAAAATGACATGATACTAAATTGTAGTATTCATGCATATTTTACCCATTAGTGAATTTATTGACAAATAGCAAATATTAGCACAGGTTGAAATTCAAGCTGAACTCCAAAACTATCGTCTATTCAATCTCTATCGATATCATCAGCATCGGTTTCCTTTACAGCCTGGGCGTCTTCTGCTAAATGTAAATTGGAACAGTTGTTTCTTCCTTTTTTAATATAGATCTCTGAACTCTGACTGATCCAGAAATCCAACCATTGGTTATTGTTAACCTTACGTTGTTAAGTTGATGATACTTCAAAAGATATACCTCCCTATTATCCTTTCCCATTCCAGTTTCCAGCCAGTACCATTTATTCCCAATCCCAACCACCGGTTTCAATATTTACAACCCCCAGATTCTAAAATTGCCCTAGTGCAATTTGGTTGTTAATCATACTATTCATTATATACCCAAAATACTACATTTTTGGTGTTACTATTAATCCTTATAGAAGATTTGAGTGAGTACCAAAGCCAAAAGTACGTATAAATTGAAAGTATTAGATGGGAAATATTGATGTTGCAACTTGGAACTAGTAATGGACCATTCAATAGTATTTCTGGCCATAATCCTTCAATGTATATGAATGGATGGGAGGTCGACGTCAAAACTAATAGACGAAAGATCGAAAAGCCTTGCCATTTCATTTTTAGCAGCTATTTTACAAGTTAGGATTTGTACTCGGATCAATACAGGATACGAGGGGGAAGAAGTCTCATTATATAACTGATCTCTTCCACGTCATTCAAGATTCAGAAGATAAGCAGATTTTCTTGAATCTAAAGTGCTCAGTCTCAACTCTCTACTAAATACTAGGTGAGACGAACCAAAGATTCCCATAATATCCCATACGAATGTTATCCCGTATACGGCCATAATAGTAATACATGAAGCTAATTGCTTAAAGTCAAATTATTATTATTTTTCATTGAAATATTCTAGCTATTATTAATTAAGGGTTGAAATTGAAAATTATATTTGCATGCGTATTTTTCTAGGAATCTCTCTCAAAGTTACTAAAGGTTGAAAAATGGATATCAAGCAAGGGTTGATGTTAATAATCTTGTTAATTTTCGTAATTAATGGGCAAGCCGATGGGGGTGGAAAAGTAATATTTGCAGTCAATGCTGGAGGGGATGCCCACTTAGATGTGAATGGGGTGCATTATCAAAAGGACCCTTTAAAATTGGGAATAGCATCGGACTACGGGAAGCATCTTTTGTCTGTTGGTCGAGTCCATCCCAATGATCAGGTTCTGTATCAAACAGAGCGATACCACCATTCTACTTTTGGCTATGATATCCCTATCGCAGAAGATGGCCAGTATGTCATGGTTCTCAAGTTTTGTGAAGTTTACTTCAATGCACCTAATATGAAAGTACGGATATAATTTTAATCTTATTTAAAAAGTTAAGAGATTGGGAGTTAAGGCAAAAATATTATGAAACTAGATAACATTTTTAGAAATGAATATCTCACAAATGGTTTTTAAAAGTAAATTGGGTAACAGGCTTTCTAAACTAGGTATTTACGCGAGATTTTTTAGGATTTTTTTGTAAGTTACCCACTGCCTTTCAACTTTTTGGGATGACACCTAATAGTTCCATTGCATTTTTTTTCGATTGAAATTGAAATCAAAATGCATCTGTAGAACTATAAAATTAGTATACTGTCCATCCCCCAAGCAATGAGGGTGACCATCCGTCCCGGTTTTCACACCCTTTTCGGGGCCCCGAAATTGTCTCGGCTTGAAAGTTTCCAAATCATACTGACTTCACTTAGGAAAACAAGTGTACTATTATTGCATAATATGAAAGCTATATTATTATTGTTTTAGGGGTTTCCATCCTCTTATATTATAGTTTAAATAATTAAGTACGGATGTTGAGGAATTCATTTTTGATATACGTTTAATTGACAATTAAAAGTATATCAAAAATGAATTCCTCCGTACCTAATGATTTTAACTATATTATTATTCCCATCCTAATATACTACACATAAATGAAGAACAATATTATCATTCTTTAAATCAATATTGTCCAGCTTTGTTAATACATAAATGCTGTTTAGTGTTTAGTTTAGGGATTTTAAATCCTACGAAAAGGACGTTGCACTATTTTGGCCTGGAATGAGGGACAATGTAGGCGTAGACAGGGTACTTATTATTAAAGTTATTTTCAGCCCCCACACTAATCATGGGTTAGTAGGGGTGAGAAATTGGAAGGGGGTTTAAAAATGTACCATACGGTATTTAAAAGGGACGTTGTTAAGAGTGGCCCGGGTTTTTTGTGATTGAGGGTCACTCTAGCAGATTCAGATTCAATGATTTATTCAATTGACAGAAGTATATGACATGAGGTTCACATCGTTTCCAATACCAGGTCAAATCAAAAAGCAAAGATTAATGTCATCTTATGGCATAATACAAAATTTTTCCTACGTGTCTCCTTGCAGGTTTTTGATGTAGTCCTTAATGGTGATCACACTATTATATCTGACTTGGATATCTATGACAAAGTAGGTCATGGTGTAGCCTATGATGAGATTGTACCCTTCCAAATATCTAGTGAAACCAAAACCTTAGTGCACAATGGTGCTGATTCAGAAGTTAGAGGGGGGAAAGTCCGTGTTGAATTCATTAAGGTTAGTGTAAGAACAATTGATTCCAATTCAAAAAGGCTGAAATGAAGTAGATATAAATTTTTCAAAACTCAAAATGTTTAAAAAAAATTTTTTATAGGGTTATCGAGACAATCCGAAAGTTAATGCAATCTATGTCATTAAAGGAACTGTGGCAGGTGAGTGCACTTAATGAATCGAGTTTATATGGTACACATATTTACATGAATTATTCAGATGGATTTAAAAACTATTTTTTTGATTAATAAATCTTTACAGATATTCCGCAGCTTCCTCCCGTCCCATATAAAGAGGAGGATGAAGAAGAAATTATTACAGAACCAGAGGATGTGAAATCAATAAAAAATCGTAGACCTAGTGGTCCGAAGCAAACTGATCCTTATGAAGATGTAAACTTAACGTCTACTATATTGCCAGTGTTTATAGCAATAGGCTCATTTTTACCGTTGTTGTTCTGCTTATGTAAACTTTAGTTAGTTGTACTGGACAAGTTTTGTACTTTTAGTCAGTATGTACGTGTGACCCTTGGAATTTCTTCCAGTAACGGATTTCTTGTAGGATGCTACTAACTGTAAAGGAATTATAGTTTTATATCATTTGTAACCATCTGGTTCTTTCCATAAATGTGTGTTCCCTGTACCAATGTCAGCTATGACAGTGTCAAATCAAAGACTATCTTCACATGTACTTGCGTATTACACCTAAAAATAGTCCATAGAAAATGTAATAATTAAATAGATATTTTATTGTATTGTTATTTTTGTATTGTACTCGGCATTTAGTTAGCCTTTCCTGCATGATTTCGAAATCTGGGACAGTTTTATTACAGTTTGGAGCCTAAACACTATTCCTGTGCTACTTTAAAAGTAGGATTTTATTCAAATTGATTTCTTTTAGAACTTTCAACTAAAGATCAATTGTGTATTAAATGACAGCTATTCAAATGTACGAAGTATCAAAGAGAATTTTTCCCTTACTATGAATTGGTGAGTTTTCCAGCGATTTTCCAAGTATACTTTCACCCAATCAATATGGTGAAAATGTTATTTTTTAGAATTTGATATCGGATGTGGTCTTTAATCCCCATGAGCCACTATAAAAATTTGACTTTTTCTTCAGGCCAAACCTTTCTTGGTGATGGAATCATAATTATGAAATCGGTAGCAAACTCACACGATTTCTCACTTCTTAAAAAGGAAATAATTTTCTTCGGACATTGTATTTAACATTTTTATTGAAAGTAGTCAAAAAACCTTCTTGCGTGAAAAGTCTACGTTGTAATTTTTATATTTTAACCCTTCCATTCCATTCCCTTTTTGTCAAATAATTAAAACAACATGTGGAAATGATTTCAAATTATTTTACAATTTGTCCACCTGTTTTGTGAATTACATGTGAGTGCCAACTTAATGGACTTGCCTGTAACTTTTAATAAACTTACCGTTGTTATAAAATGTTTAAAATGTAAATTCAAATCCTTCAGTTTTATTATTAATTTTATTGATATAGTGCTATGAATCATATGAATTGGATCGAATGAAATAATATTTCAACAATTGCATAGTTGCAGGTATATTATAGGACTGTAGGGTGACTATCCGTCCCGGTTTACCCGGGACATGCCCGGTTTTCACACCCTGTCCCGGCGACCCGACAATGTCCCGGTTCTTGCTATGCGTCCCGGTTTTTAGTTTAAGTAACGTATTATCAATAAGTATGAAGTATATCATTATTCCTAATATACTACCAATAATTATATTATGATTTCTAATATACTACGAATAGTAGTGTGGGGGGGGGGGGTATTTCAAAAGGTGAGTTGCTAAAAAAACATCCCGGTTTTTTCTTCGTGATCGATGGTCACCGTATATAGGAGTAAATTTAAGACTAGGCATCAGTGCTGCTCAATTAATTTGTGCATTTCAGTATAATTGCATCCAACACAACCAGGTTTCAATAATGCTCTTCGGAGAAGAAAATTGTGAAAGAATAACTCATAGGGCCATCAAGATAATCTTAAAATAATAATGAAAATAATGTTTTTTAATTCAGCTAGCATCCGCTACAATTAGAATAATAGTAAAATGTGCATATGGCTTTTATTGAATTAAACACCTAAAACATTCAATTTCAAAAATCTAAAAGGCAGACAAGGCTAATAATGCCACTTTGTAAGTACCGGCAGGGTGCTCGGGGGCTTATAACAGATATTGAATTAGGACATGACCAATATTTAAAAGTAATTGTACTACAACACACTATTTATTTAGAAAATATTTTATGTTCATATTCATTTTTGTAATCTACAAGTAATTCACAATCATCTAAAACGGTAACGGTAAAATTTAGTTAAAGGAAGAAATTCTCCTTGCCATTTGTTTCAATGATCCAATTAATATACAAAAGAAACCTTTTGTTTTTATGGTCACTTTCACGCAAACACGAAGAGTGGTCGCTACATAGTAAAACATTTAATAAATAACAAACTGGATGCATAATTAGGATTCAATATTAAAGTACCAAAGAGGGGGAGAGAGCAAGAAGTATTAGTTGGGATGGGATGTTTAGAGGCATTATTACCTATAATGAAGCATTAGGTATTAAACTTTAAACTACTTAAAAATCCATGCAAAATAATTAAGCTTAATTATCAAATTTTGCAAACAAAGCTTTAACATCAAGTACAGGCACAAAGGAGCTGCATTCGATCAAGGAAAACACAAGGGAGCTTCCTTACAAACTTATCAACAATTTAATAGTAAGTTGTAACATATCATTTAAAAAATTATAAGATTCAAGGAAATATTGAGTATACTAGTCATTCACATAAATTCTACATACATTCGTACTCTTCATTTGCTCTGCTGTCAAAGAAAACTATTCTATTTACTTAAACCTAGTAGATTAAAGCTGTTGTAGGTAAAAATTGGCTTCGTATCGAATAAATACGACCTGAACATGGATGATTCAATGATGGATATTCATTTTTAATATATTCCAGATCATATTGGTGTCGTATGCCATTCTGAGTCGTCAGAAGTACCAGGTTTCTCACGCTTAGTGAGACCACTGGTTTCGATCTGATCCCCACCTGACCCAGGCGCTGGCATGTTTTCTAATTCCGCCTTACTTAGAACATCAACAAGCCCTGCTCCAAGAGAATCTCCAAGTACATTGATAGTTGTTCGGAATCGGTCGCTAAAAATTAATAAGATTGTAAGCCTCTCTTATCTTTAATGTCTACTTTACCAAAAACAAAATATGAAGATACAAAAACTTACAGAAGCCAGTCAACAGGGATAATGTACGCAACATAATCTGCGTTTAATCCTACGGTATTTAGCACCATGACCATCGTAACCAGACCGGCTTGGGGTATTCCAGCGGCTCCAATACTTGCAGCAGTTGCCGTGATACTGGATAAAAAATCATTTTATCATAATTGCATTTACTTTCACATTTTATATTCGTACAAAGAAGGTATTTCTAGTACAGATATTTGTAGTACAAGCATTTGAACAAAAATCCTGGAGCTTACACTCCAAAAGAGTGAAAAATTAACTTTGCAAAAATAACTATGGTTTACCTAATAGCAATAATGCTTCCAAGACTAAGTGGAACGTTGGCCATTTGTGAGATGAAAATAGCTGCGACAGCTTCATACAACGCCGTACCGTCCATATTGATCGTAGCCCCAATAGGTAAAACAAATCGAGATACTCTTGGATCCACACCATTTTTATCTTCAAGACATCCAATAGTGATTGGCAGAGTTGCTGAGCTGAAATATGCAATTTTTTTAAGCATCAATATAAAACAATGGTAGAAATACAGTAGATCCATTAATTTTACCTGGAAGCGGTACCAAAAGCAGTTGCAAGGGCTTGGGTCATGTTCATGATAAATTTGAACGGTAGTTTCCTTGCCACAACTCCATAAAGGAATGGTAGCACAACGAATCCATGGATGAATAAGCCGAGTAAAACGGTCATAAAGTAAAGGCCTAGTTTTTCCAGAATATGTCCTATGTCATCAGCTTCAAGTAGTTGGGCAGCAATGAGGAAGCAAACTCCAAAAGGTGACAACCTTCAGGTAAAAATCGTATTGGTTTTAGACGGTAAATATTTCAATCCTTGGACATTCTGATTCCAAAATTTGAAATCAATTTCGAAAGACAATTTACCATACAACCCAGTTAGTAATTATCATCATTGCTTCGGACAAGGATGTAAAAAAGTCCAATAACGGTTTTCCCCGTTTTCCCATTTTGCCCAACGTGATTCCCAGTACCGTTGAGAAAACTACTAATCCCATAATGTTGGTTCCCTCAGTGTATTTCGATTTCATGAGATATTCAGTAACGGTGATATCTGCCCATGAAAAATAAAGTCATGAGAAATACAGAATTGTTTATAGAAAAAAATCAAATGCCTTTTTATCTTGGTCCAGTCGCCTTTAGCAATAAGTTGCTTTCCATATAATTATTCACAACGTAATGATAAAAACAGGTTGTACAATTTCTGTCATTTATAGTTTCTAATTTGAACTACATAATCATTGTGTATTTTTGACATTTTGTGATTTTGAATATGTAAATTAGATATTTTAATTCATTCCTGACTTCTTTTTTTTACTTGCTAGCATTTTGTTAAAATGGGATGTTCTAAACCATTTGTAATTCAATCTTAGTTTTCATTTTCTCAATTTAACTCTGAGACTACAACGGAATAAACTATTATGAATTGTTGTTTTTGATGTTTCATATTATATTTTATATTTGATATTATAACAAACAATTAATCTGAAATTTACAAAAAGCTTGGCTACATAATTAAGCTTATCAAATCACTCACTTGTTTCGGTTGCAACTACTTACTACACAGAAAGCTAATAAGATCTCATTTACTAAATACTAAACTTAAAACTTTACATTATTTTTTAGGCATTTTTAATTACCAAAAATAATTAATACTTCTCTCCAATAAATCCATTATGTGTTGAATCTCCATATTACACAAATCCCTTAAACCTAAACTGCTAATGCTAATCTAAAGTGGTAGGTGATTTCTACACAAGCCAGCAACGAGGAAAGTAATCAAAGTAAGCCTCCATGAGGTTTACTTTTCAATACATTTTTGTTTTGACATTTCGATAGACATATTTAGTCAGGATTTTTCGACTGAAAATAGGAAAAACTTACTTCTTCCTTCTTTCGCCGCTTCAGCTAATTGGTCTGGGGTTGGGGGAATCAACACAGTTTGGTACTGAAACGTAAGAAGATATTTTAATAAAATAATATTAATAATAAAAGTAATAAACGAGTGGTACATACTACATACATTTTGTAGAAATTGCTACAAATATGAGAAAATAAGTGTTCATGCATTTTGCATGAACTCTTTTATTGTAACTACATAACACAGTTAAGTCACAAATTCCATCTTTAGTTAAAGTCAAATAGTAAGACAGGCTAAGATATAAAACTTGTCAATCTCATTCCGTCAAAAAGACTAGTTTAAAGAATTTCATATTTGAAGCAAATACCATTGTTTGAAGCTACTTATTTACCTAACATATTAAATTATTTATATACGCTTACCTGATAACTTGCAGCTTGTACCAGATTAGGTGGAAACATGTTTCTAAAAACAAAAAGGAAAGCCATTAAAATTAATTGGATATTTTTAAGATGATCCTGGTAGTTTTCATACATGTGCTAAATTTTCTATCAACAAAAGTGTTCTGATCATATCATGAAACGAAGCAAAATCAAAACTTATCACGATTCAATACTGAATATATTTATTTGCGTATCTATAAATCAAAATTTCATCTTCTGACATAGACTCTGCAAAACTTGAAGGAAAATCCATTTGTTGTGTTGTTGAACATTAGAGCAACCATGTACCTGAGCCATGTGAAGCTTTGCAGATTTAGGGAACATAAATTATTATTTGGAATTTTGTAGCATCATGAACACGCTTTTTAGTAGTTTAGAGATTACAGGTAGTAGGAAAATATGATAATTCTGTGGATAAAAATTATAAAATAGGTTACTCCTACTATTAATAAGATTCAAGAAGTGCCTGGTGCCTATGTTCAAGAAACCGGTTATTCATGAATGAATGGGAAATTAAAAATACATGTTGGTGCAAAACAAACTGGATTCAATCAAAATATTAATAGATGAGTTAAGTTATAAGAATTCCCATTCCTTTAATTTACATGATTCCTATCAGTCGTAAATTTAAACTAGTTTTAAGATATTCTGTTCAGGCTGTAGTTTCACAGGAGTTATTCATATCAAGAAATTAGTAATTAATGTAAGTATTCTTGCACATGATGTATTCTAGTTTAATAAACACGCTAAACACGCCTAACTCGAAGGTTCTGAATGGAGTAAAAATGAAAATAATTGTCTTGAAAAAGAAAAATTATTCGTTATATCTTATATGTCTTTGTTCTCTGATTTCACTCGATAAGCTTGCATTTAGTTGTTTTCTCTGACATAATGCTATTACGAAGATCCAAAATAAATGGTTTTGTAACTTGAAGGGCGTATTTCAAAATAACTGGAAATTATCGTCTACTGGTGACTTCCTTATACTTCACGACTGCCATAAAATGTACATGAAGGTTTTGAAATTTGGAATGCAGTTTTTAAATGATATACCCTGCTGAAGTATTGAAAGCATGGACATTTTTATTTCTTGTTGAACAAGATGTATATGAATCCTCTTACATGTCTTAAAATTAAATGTCAAGGACAAAGTATTCATATTATGCATCGTAAAACTGATTTATAATGGAATTTATGAATCAAATGAAAAATAATTATTACCTGACCAAATCCATGAGAGTGTCAGCTGTGGTCACATCACGGGTTTTACTTTCTTTGGCCAGTGGATCTTCACTGACCTTTCCAGGATGGATGGCAACAACCAAAATGATTCCCAAAACGACTGCACACACCGTTGTAAACATGTAATATGCCAAAGCCCTCATGCCAATTTTACCCGATAGAGTTAAATCCAGAGATCCGATAGCTGAGATGAGGGATGAAACGATAAGGGGTAATATCAAGGCCTTCAGCATCCGTAAGAAAATATCACCGACGAATTTCACATAAATTTGCTCTCTTTGAGTCCATTTCTCTTCCCGTGACCCTCTTAGAAGAAATCCTAGGGCCACCCCTGATAATACTCCCGTGACGGTTAATAAGGTCAACAGGTTGGTACGAATGCATTTCCATGTACTTTCTGCAGACGGAGGGCGAAATTTCTTCCCCATTCTGTTGCCTTCAGTCGCTTGGCGTAAAACTTTTATAGGCGACGACGACCTGAAACATTTGTTACCCGATTCAAGTTATTCACACATTAATATCATTTTTTTAAACTTAACAAAAGACAATGCCTTTGAAGCTCATCTCACACAGTTGTGATTTTAAAGCGAGGGGTATGAAAAATAAATATGGATAGGCAAAACTGAAGCAACGAAACCGATATGCCTCCAGACTGAACGATATATTTGAAACAATGGATCAATGAACGATGGATAAAGAGACGATGACATAATGTAAGAGTTCTAGGATCCTAATTTCATTTCCTCTACTTAAAAAGCTCAATCATCCTGCTGGTACTTAAAATACATGCCACTAGAAACCGACTTGACTGCCACTGTCTGCATGCCCAACTGGGCAAGAATTTTTGGCTTGTGCTGTAATGCCTCAGTATACCTAGTCCCTCGATATGTGCTTTAAAATCAAGCATCTGGATTTTTACAACTCCATGATTGTAATAAAAACGATCCTTTAAATGGAGCGTCTGCTTAATAATACTCTCAATTATAACTGTCCGTCCCTACGTTTAACTATGACTGTACCATACTTTTTTAAGTGTCACTTTCATCTCATGTCCAATCAGTCTTATTTTTAGATCTATTGAAATGGATCGTAAATCCTACACATTTTCACTCACAACTCTGCATAATGTAAAACTACTATGTGTTTTTTAACAACTATGTAAGGCAATTTGTAAAGGGATAAATATATGTAACATGAAAATAATGGAATGACAATGATAATTTTCATCTCTGTTCTCATTCTAGGACGAGCTGGAAGTATAGTCTAACTACCTTTTGTAATTGTCTCATTATCATCAAAATCAAAATATCATAATATGATTTACTGAAAATTCTATTAAGTTTATGGTTGGGTTGTACAAGAAGCTTAACTGATAAAAAGCTATGTATAAATACGCAAAGATTGTGAGTGAAGTTAAATCTCTTCATACAGGGGCTCCTTCTAAAATAATTTAGATTACTTTTATGGTTACATCTCCCATTTTGAGTTGTAATTTAATCCGAATGACATTTTCTTGCATGACGTACTGTATACTAAATTTAATGTTAACTCAAAACATTGACAACACTTTAAATGTATAGAATTCTGTCAATGAAGCATTTAAAATAATAGGTCATATTACCGACATTAAAGCATTTGCGTCATCAGGATATTAAGTTTGTATACTCATCCCGAATCGTTAGAGACAAGCTTCATATTCCTTAATAAAGAGATTACAATAACGAGTAATATTATACTTGAAACAAACAGTATTGAAGTTAGCTTCAAATTTCTTAGCAATTAAATTTTAAAATAACTCTTTTTCTACGAAGTACCTTAATTGCAAATGTATATAAGACATATTCCCATAAATAATATTATAGTTTTTTATACAGGAAATAAATGTGACGTTGGAAATAGCCATGAGCTTTGACGTGAACCAGGACTTTATCAAAATGAATCCAAAGCAAGGGTTTTACATATCTGTGAATATTTCAATACATGAACATTTATTTGATCAATATTTTTATAGCAAAAAACCCGCAGAATTTCCCTATTGATGACATGTCTTAACCTTACATTTAATCTTTAGCATTGATCATTGCAAGGCAACAATAATAATAATAATAATAAAAACTGTTTTTCCTCAATATTATGAAAGTTCAAGATTATAGGTTTGATGCGTATATAGCGTTATGTTGTCAGAATTAGAATTAGAATCACATATTGGATAAAAATAACTCAAATGGTTTGGCAAGTTAGCAGATGTACAACTTCAACCATTCTTTCTTTCTAATATTCATTTCCGACTGATAAAAGCAATAAAAGTTATTATTCTATGTTGATTATGAAAGTAGCAAAAAAGTTTCATAAAATATACGGGAGAAGAGCAAATTATTATTTTTTATCTAAAAGGAGGCTCACTGGTTTACAAAACATCAATAGCTCCGCCGTTAACTCACCAGCTATCAACATCTTAAAACTGTCTCACACTAAACTTGAATAAAATTTTCCGTTGGCTACGTTTAAGCTAAAAAATGTTACCAATTAAGACTAAATAATAAATAAGCTAGTCCTTCATAGTGTTTAAGCTTTAAACCTTGTAGCTAATACATTAATTTACAGTAATTTTTCAATAATATCTGCTGTGCAAAACACTATGAAAACGCATGCACATCAAAGGATGATATCATCGAATATTATTGTAAGTAAATCTCAACTACAAATTCAGGTCACACGGCTCATCCTTAAAGAAAAAATACTGCATTTTTACCCACTGCAAAAAGTCTTTGAAAGAGTAATATATCACATTTATATTTATTTATATTTATATGATGAAGACATGCCTGTCCAGAGAGACTAAAAATAATAATATTAGTTGCTAAATCATGTTATTTGATTTAGTAACTAGATACAGAGATTTAATGAATATAATATTACTGAAGCAAACAAAAAAGTCGGTAAAGTAAAGTTCTTCCATGTATGGATGGTATTTCAGATAGATGCATGGTTAAATTAAAAGTGTATTTATGAGTAATTTGATGACAACAGCAAAATACAAAATAAGAGGGGACAAAATAAAAACTTGTTTAAAGTGCCAACATGACATCAAACGCATGAACAGTTTAAGAATTCATTAGTAGAAATAATTGAGGTGGAGTGGCTTTGTGGATTAATGTTAAATGATAAACCACACTCATGTTATAAAAGGGAATATTACATAAGATCTGATCTTTTAAATGAATCCAACATATTTTTAAAGACTTGAAGCCAGCAAATAAACTATCAACAGGAGGGTTTGTTAGGTTAGGATTTGTTTTTACGGACGGATGCTTTTTTTGCAGCCCCATGAATGACAAATTTCATCATGACAGAGATGAGAGTTAAAAACCGAGAATCCTTACTAGAAGAGAGGCTGTTACAGAGTTAAATTATAGACAGTTAATTGGATTTACTCAGTGAGTTGTCTCCTACATACTATATAACATGAGGACAATCCTCACATACATGTTTTCTTCGTCGAGATAAACTAAAGCAATTATGGAGTGTCATATAATGATCCTTAATTGCTTCAACTTGGACAATAGAGTCACGATCAAAATCTCCATCTTCATACTTACTTACTACCATCCAACAGCAAAGTCTTGTGTAAGAGGGTAATTTACTTTGAAATTGAAAATATTACATTCTCTCATACTCATTCTCTCATCTTATGAAATTAAACATTCCATCATATATTGCAAAACTCAAAGTAATCTTCGTCTCAAGCTTAAAATATATTATTAACTGAAGCAGAACTGTACGAAACACTTCAAAATTAGATTCTGGCAGGCGAAGGATAATTTGAGATTGAAATGGCTTGCGCAGCTATGCTTAATAAAATTTATAACCATATTATAAAAAATATGAGCCTATAAAATCTCCCTTAAATAAATTCTATCCGTGATACTGAAGTTGAAATTACTTTGAGAAAGTGTTCATTTTAAGTGAGACAGCTTATATATAATTTTTATAACATCAGAAAACTCGATTCCAGCTCATTTGCTTATCTTTAGTTTTAGAAATAAGCAAGACACTGTATTGTTGAAAGTCCAATGAAGAAATTCTTAAGAGTTTTTATAAGCTTAAAATTCTGATTTCAGGACCGGACGCTTTACAATTTTCTCTTTACACTGTAAATGCATTATTAGGAGCGATATCATTATGCCATGCCCTACCAACTAGAAAATGGAAAGCTAATGATTAAGATTATAATGCCATTGTTAGTTAACTTCTTAAGTTCCTAAGTCACCATTGCCTAAAAATGATACAAGAAGAGAAAACTTTTTCAAAATTGCAGGAAAGTAACCAAACAAAGCGATTTACCTTGTCTAACTTGTATCAAGAGTTGCAGTTTAAGACTTGATAATTATTTCCGATTTAAATCGACCCAAAGGAATAGAAAGCTTCTAAATAATTAACGTATCACAAAATGTCACTCTCTTTAACTTGTGAAAACTGAGATACAGTTGAAATACTGATTCCTCTATTATGAACCGCTTAAAATTCTAGAAACTGCTGAATTTAATAGTAATAATTTTTTGGTAAAAGTTAAAAAGCGCATTCGATTATCCGACAATTTAATCTTCGCAGTGCCGGAAGACTAAAGAAGAACTGTGCTAAAAGTTCAAATGAAAGATCCATAGACATTAAATAAAATGAGATCAGTGTAAAAGGTGTACAGAAATGCTGCGTGTAGTTTTTTGGCATCTGTAGACAAAAATAAAACTTAGAAGTTGAAGTAGGAAGAAAGAAATATTTTTTGTTCAAGAGTCTACATTATACTATGTGGATGCCATGCAACCCAGACTTAAAGAGGTAAAAAGCATTTAGACTTCAGACTTTCTTGAAGTTGTATGTGACTCGGTGACATCCAAATAAATACCAAAGTCCCAACTGCTTACTTCCTTCCTTTAAACTTTCACTAAAACCCTAACCTGATTTAAATACCTAGAGTAATATAATAATGCGATATGCATGTGTATCTGACGCAAGATTCAAACAGTCTTGAAGCATTTCTTTTATTTTTATCAATGCTCTGAAATAATGAACAAAACATACTGCTAAAAAAGCATTTACTAAATTCATTTTGGATTATACATGCAAATGTAACCGAGCCTACCGAGCCATGGTTAAGAGTCAGAGGCATTTCGACACAGTCACAGACTTGGAGCAGCTTACAACTCTGAGCATCAACTTCTCGAACATAATATTGTATACTTGACACAGGTCCAGGTACAGTGAAAAACCTGATCTTATCTCACTGTACACATTCAGTCTCATAACATAATTATGCCTTTATAACCTCCCGATCCCTCTCTATAACTTGATAAATGCAGCTGCTATTATTTAGGCATTTGATTATCAAAAATAGGCTTCCACTTCCTTATCCTACTTGAAAAAGATAAATATGAAATTAATCCAACCATAATGTAGAGTATACTTTGCTTTTGCAGTAAATGAGCCTTCAATCCCCATTAACATATTTTAATTGATGGTCTAGCAAGTGCCGCACAAACAACACATTACACAACATAAATAGTGCTTTGATTCAACTATCTCAAAGAGTTTGTTGCCACAGCTAAAACTCTTTGTTGAGGCTTCGAGAGACGATTTTTGGAAGTGACAATGTGCATCATTCTATTTAGTCGTAATGTCATAATATTGGAATTTTATTCATATCATAAAGGAAAAAAATAGTATATAATAATAATATGAGAAAAATAAATCAACTTAAATAAATTGTCTTATTAAAGTCTTACTTTACCCCATGTGCCAAAATAATGCTAAACAATGATAAACTTTTAGAGAACATCACAATCCTGTAATGAAGCCCCATGAATAGGATAAATGGACACTGAATGAATATTATCATTCATAATTGTTCTAAAAATATAATGAGTGATTGTTCATTGTCGTTCCATTTTTATTGTTTTATTTTGTTACTGAGAAATTGGTGTAACATGAGAATTGAAAGATTGGGCTCTTAAGAATCAGTTAACTTTGCAATATGTCAGTCTACCCAGAGTTGCTGACATATTGACAGAGATAAGACTAAATGCCTTAAATAGCTGCCAAGACGCCACTAAGTTGTCTCAAAGATAATGAACAGTTTGAAGTCGGACGTAAACGCTGCCTTCAACTTTCGAGTAATTGGAGATGCAAACCCCAAAAAAAATATTTTATGGATGAATATAAAAAAACATGTATACCGCATTTGAGTGCTCATAAAAAGTTCATATAAGATGTCGAATCTTTAGTAGATTTAATAGTTAATTTTTGCGTACTATTATGTCATCGTCAAATATGGAAATATTAACAAATTTATGTGCAGCCAACGGGCTGCTGGGTTTAGTATGTATATATCTGATGCTTCATGAAGCTTCTGTGCAACAGTTACAACTTTTGTTATCTGATATCTTATTCTCAGGGTCTAATCTAAAGATTATTATTATTCCAAAGAATGAGAGTGAGTTGGACCTGGAACTGTAATTGCTTATTTTCATGTCGCGAATACTAATGTGATGGGCTTTTACTACCATTTACACTTCAATATTCAAGATCAGTAGTTCAAAGATGAAAAAGGCTATCTCATACTAATTGAAGTATCGAACTGTTGTAAACGTTTAGTTTAACGATAGTCCATGTTCATGCAATATTTTATGTATTCTTAATGTACAATAAAATTTGCCATGGAACAAGTAAGGTTAGCTACAACTTGCTGAACAATAAAAATAGCAAGAGGTAAAAAATCTGCGTTTTCACAATAAGTCGTAAAACTAATAATAATATGTAAGTTTTTGAACCATTAAGATTTAGTTGTAGTTAACTTATTGTACCCATTTAACTGATGGTATTAGGGGAGGCAAAAGTTAATGAAAATGTTTAATCATGAAATGAAAGTAATTGGTTTTAGTACACCAAAGTTAACCACCTGTTAGAATATTGAAATCAAAGTGGTAAAAATCGTAAAAAGGGTTATTCTTATTTTAAATGAGATATCCATGTCCCAATCGATCAAAGCTTTTTTCAGTCTATCACGCTATGACAATTTCCTTCCCTTCAGTTTCATTAAGACTGTATGAAAATGTAAATGTGTCGTATTATTAGAAATTTATATGCATTGGTCATTTGAATATTATTAGTGTGTACTTAAGATTTTTGAAAAAATAGCTGACAAAGCGGCCCGGATAATGAACTTTGCAACTACGAAGGGGGGGGGGGAGGGGGAGTGAGCGAAAGTGTTAAGAGATACATTCATATATAGATATTGGCGTCCTGAGAGTTCGACTGCCAGACAAGTGATTCCTTCAGTGAGTAGGAATAATGGGAAGAAATAGAAGACTGACAGGCAAGGGTTGTTTCGGTTGTTATACTTATTTAGACTAGTGCTTATTTTGTTTGATGAAGAACGGGTATCACTATCATGGTACATCAAGTTTGTGTCTCGAATGAATATTAGGACGAGTGGAATATGATATGATAGCAGAACAATTAAGACAATAGTTAACTGGCTGAGGCCATATGCCAAAGGATTGTATAAAAAGTACATACAACTGCTAACTTAAGTTAGATCTACTTATCTATCTAGCTGGTGGATTTTTGGTCAGACAGGAAGAGCCGATTGAAACGACATTGAAACTGTTACGGAATCACACTACAGGCAATTCTCCAGCTGCTGTTTAATTGCTCATACAAAATTCTAGGCTTGGGCTTTTCAAGAGAGCAAAAAGTTTTAAGCCATTAAAACAATACTGGAATCTCAGCCCTTAGGATAAATTCCAGATCTAAACATCTCCCTTGTAAATGAAAAACATCGGGATTTTACTTACTTGAACATACATATAAAACGTGAAACCGACCTTCACTTAGTACTTATGTAATAACTATGCTTGCAGCTTGTGGTATCGAGCAATCTTAAAACATGTCTTGAATCTTGTCGGCCTTGCTAACATAGCCACCACGCTAATTTATCAAACTCACGTTTTTTGCATCTTCCTAAACTTTATTACGAATAAAATTTAGGCAGAGAAAAAATATTATGGGTTTGCTTGCATACAAAATAGAACCTCATAGCAAAAGCAGTTTTTTTCTGATTGGATTTGGTGATCCTCGTGTTTATAATACTTATCGTCTCTCAACATGTTGTTTCACTTCACAGCTTTTTTTCAAGATGATGTACCATGATAAACCCCAAGAACAAAACATACAATCACACCCCTCAATGATTATAACACAAAACAAAACGCACTTTTAAGACAATCCTTTGTTGCATGTAGTCGACTGCATGTAATTAACAAGTGGATAATCTCTTAAAACTCCATGTATGAATATGTAAAAACATTGACTTAAGGAAGAAAAATTTTTCCCACACCGATTTGTAAATCACCGTAGCAGAGCGATAGAAGGGAGCCTTTAAGCAGATAGGTTTGTGAATGTGAGTGAACACAATCAAGATCATAACCGTTGTCCATGAATTTTCTCAAAGAGAGGTTTAATTGAGAAAGAGCCCCAATTAATCATGAATATTGGCTCTCGCTGACATGATGCTTCCGAATATGCGTAAGATATTTGCAGAATGAGTAGTAGATTTAAGAGGCTTACAGCAATCGATGTAAGGGCCCCGCAGCTTCCTCCGTATCCTCGACCTTGTTTCCCGTTTGGGGATGATCCATCGAAACCTCCATTATAGCGATTAAAATTTGAAAGATTCACTTGGAAAACAAAAAATATCTTCAGGAGGGATATATGCAAGTACCACAACTAGGCTGTTTTATGGCGAACAGGCTCCGCCAGTGACAGGATGAGACCGACTGAGATCTGCACCACAACTACAACTGATGCAGCAACAACTTACTTTAACTAACCTCGAATAATTCGCCACAAGCTCTAAGCTCTTCTTCCATGCGAATGCAACAGACTGACTGACACTCCAGCAGCACCACTTGACCAATTATACTCCATCATTCTCATCATTTGAGCCCTACAGCTACCATCGTCTCTTTCCTTTTACAATCTCCCCTACTATCTCCGATTCTTAATAAAATTACAAAAACCATCATCTCTCTTCTACACACTTTAAGCTGTATTTATGATGACCTTTAACTACCTCATTTCTTTGGTTTATAATCATTATGAAGGGGATTCCTCGTTCAAACTTTGGTCATCATCTTGTATGTCGCTATTGCTTACTACAAATTCGTTTTAAACTAGCAACATGAAAATAAACGCAAAAATGATTGATGTACGTACGTCTTTTTTCTTTCCATTTAACTCAACTTTAATCATGTTTTAAAAAAAATTATGGAAGGTCACTCTAACCATCTAAAAATGGTAATTTAGGATCACGAGAATACATTATTCGAGTTTCATAATTTAAAGCATGCATAAATTTCATGTAAACTGTAATTAGAACTGAACCAACGTGATTCTTCGTCAATTCATTGTAAGTTGAAACTGAATTATTCCAAGAATAGTAAGTAAAAAGTAGCATCATATTCATCTTCAGATTTTTCAGTTGCCAGTTTTCACTCAAATTTTTTGAGTACGTCCATAATCCGAATGTAATATCTTCAATAATTTTGCTTCGCTCACATCAGATAATCATGGGGATTCATCTGAAAACAAAAAGAAACAAACAAAAATTTAGTATGAGAAAAATTTAGATAACCCTAAGGATTGTTTGGCTTAAACAAGAATGCTGGCATAACAAAACAATGCAATTCTACGGATTTTATAATGCAAAACATGTAATGCTGCAAAACACTACGTTACGAATGTTATAAGGGAATATATGCATGTTAAATGCACACAAATGAACTTCTTATATAGCCAGCAAATATGTACTACTTTCAGCCAAAACAAACACACAACTAAATAGAGCAGCGAATATTTTAACTAGATAACTGTATTTAAAAGAATTGCAACTGAACATACCTGCTAGAAAAAAGGTAGATGTTCACTAACCGGTGACGTCCAAAGAACCTAACCATAACCTGACAGCAGAAGGCTAATATTTTATTTAAGTAGAAATCAATTTCTTTGAAGAAACACACGTCGTAAAGCTCAAGTGCAACAGTTCACTACACACGGTCACTTGAAAACTACTGCTACACTTCTACAGTTTTATTTTTAACACATGGACACCTAGTTACACTAATAATAAATGTAAATACGGAATGATTCGGAAAAGTGTCAGGCTTTAAGCAATCGACTCCACCGTAGAAAAAGTACAGAGACCAGCAACCAACGTAGAGTTGTAAAATTCACAAATTTAGCTCAAAAAACTCGAAACTCGACTTACACGCAACGCACACACATCACTGACTCATTAAGTTACCCAATATTAATAATATGGAAACAAAACCACTGAATCCTAGGGATAGGACCCACAACATGCATTGTTCCCAATTTACTTAACACAACTGAACTTCTGAGGATACACAACGAATTCCGGCACGAGGTCCCTTCCACACCCTATCGCTTTAGAATTTAATTACCTTAATGGTAGTTACAAATGTACACACGGAAACTATTATGTCAAACGACTAAAAAGTTCTGTCTCTTTGTGAAGGTCTAAATAAGGTAGGATTTTCAGAATCTGTCTGGTAACGACGCCACTTTCCTTGATTCTGAACTAAATACATAATATCGCTTTAACACTCTTTTCATCCGCCAGTAGACGGGAAAGAACGCGAGGAAAGTGGCTACGGATATTTATGATTGATATTCATATCTTGCGTTATTATTTATTTTATTATTCTTGCAGGATTTTATTGCATGAAATAATCAGGGTGCTCTGAATCTTTTTCAAAACGTTTTGCCTCTTCCTGCATACTTTCTTTGATTTTCAAAATGGCTGCAGATTCCGTTTGTTCCTAAATGTTAATGCAAACTATGAAATTCGCTGCTCTTTACCGGTTCAGCTATTTGGAGTAATTCACTTACATTTTCAGGCGGTCCACCAAATCCGCCTAGGTTGTACTCTGCGATAGATGATCCTGCGTCGTCTCGTGGCGTTCCAGGTCCGTTAGCAGGTGAATTCTTCATATCCATTCCGTCACCATTCATCACGGGCGTCATTCCAGGTCCTAGTGGTGCTAAAGGGCCACCTTCAGGTCCCCCACTCATAGGAAAATCCTGAAAAAGCAGCAGAGCGTTTTAGATTGTCAGAATTTATAGCGCATGATTAACTCTCTCTCTCGCTCTCTACTTGCGAGTTCAAGGACAACCTATGAGTTTAGCCATTCTTTTGCCATTCCCGGAGTAAAAAGCAAGCAATTAACGCTAGATTTAAAACCAATTGAAAAAAATACTTACCCCTGATAGCGAGCCCCCTGTAACTGGCTTCATCATCCCATACATGTTCTCCCCTCCCGAACTCGAAGAATCTGAAAAATTTTGACATTTTTACTTCTATGTCTACTTTATTTCTTTTAAAACCCTGGAGGATTCAGGTTCATTTATGACCTTTTTATTACACACAGAAAACTAATGGTTACAGGTTCCTAACTAAAGTGCTTGGAACTGGCTCGAATCTACAGTAAATAATGTTGATCAAATCATTAAACATACCTTGAGGGCTTGGCATTATCGGCGTTCCTGGGCCTGGAGGGCCTGAGGAACCAGGAGGTCCGCCATAATTTCCTGGGGACGAAGAGTTGTAGTTCATGGGCTGTAAAACAACAATATAATACAACGTTAATATCATGTAATATCAGAGGCATGCTACTTTTAATTTCCCGACCATATACCGGATTTGTTTAAAACTCCAAAAATGGACGCATATACAAGGAGACCAATGGCAGATCAGAAAAGATTTTACGAAATATTGAAAATGAATAGTTTTTAAATTAAAGAACACGAGTTTTGTTACATAAAAATGTCTTGAAGTTTAGCCGATATTTAGCTAATAATTTAATTTCACAAACGCATTTCGACTTATAAAAAACGGCAGGAAATAAAAAGCGAAAAGTAGTACTTAAGGGACATAGACAGACTAAAGGTTCCAAGTTAAATAATTCAATAAACTTACAGCTGAGGTGCTAGGTGGCCACTGTGGTCGTCCTGGTCCAGCCATCGACATGGGAGGCATACCTGGTCCTCCAGGGGGTCCTGGTGGTGGCCCTCTCATTCCAGGACCTGGACCGTATGAAGGACCTAAAGGGCCCATACCAGGCCGTGGCGGTGTCATTCGAGGTCCCATTGGAGCCATTCCTCCTGGGCCTTCACATTCACAAATATAATTAAAATTTCACGTACATTAAAATGGAAAAAAACAATTATCGCAGACGGAGACACAAGGAGGGCGAGGGGGGTGTGTACATTTGCCTCAAATAAGCAAGATTTGGCGAATACATTGCACTAAATAGGTGCACGTGCACAAATCAAGCAAGCAAACAAACAAGAACCTTTTGAAAATGAGTTCTGTTCATACCTTGCCATCCCACAAAGTCTCCGCCTTCCCCTATGAATTGTTCATCGAACAGCAGCATTCATAGTTCATTGATTCATATTAGAAAGAATAAAGACATCAAAAGTATGAGGAAAAATTCTACTGCATGATATTATATGCTTTGCTGATGCAGAATGTAAAGTGGTATGTCAGTGTCTCTTAAGATTAGTTTGTGTCCTTGTTGGTTAATAATTTCGCAACCGACAACCATAAAGCATCCCTAATTTTTTACCCAAAATAATAAAAAAAAACTTGCCTTGTCTGCTAGGATCCATTGGTCCAGGCATCATCGGCTGTCCCGGGGGCTATAAGATTTAAAACAAAATCATTGTAAGGTTAAGTAATTGACAACTCCCTAATTTTTAGATCACGAAGAAAAGCTGATCAACTGTACCCCATTAAATTCACTGCCCATCTGTGGGAGTCTCACACCTGGTCTTGGCCCTCCAGGGGGATATCTAGGACCCATGAATGACTAAAAAATATTTAAGTAATGGGATGATAAGTTGGTACATAATTAAATTAATACAAACAGCTTAAACAGGGGATTACGTCAAAAGCTACTGAACTAGGAAGCTACTATCAGACATGAGAGACATGGCTCATCAAAATATCTTACTTGGTTTGTCAACATTTGTGGTGGAGGAGGTTGGGAATGTGGGGACGGTTGGGAAGATGGATGCGTAGGTGGTGATGGTCTCATTGTTGAGTTCTAAAAAAATGTACCATTACATTTAAGATCACTGAGGACTACAACATACATACACACACTACAAACACTACATCAGTACAACACTTATAAGGACATTGATATTCAGCAAGCTTTTCCAAGTACTCACAGGAAAAAAACCAGGAGGTATAGGGCCACCGGACATTCCATCACTGGGCGGCATTTGACCCATAGGACTTGGTGCAGGACCTGCATTCTGTAAAGACAAATAAAGAAAGTTACATAAAACAAGTTTCAACGACAAAAAATATAATTTTTACACAACTCCAAAAAGTTTTACTACTTACATGTGCGATTCCATTAACTCCATATCCAGAGTTTACGAATCCCTGATAACAAAAATGATTTATTAATAGGGTTTCTTCCCCAAACACAAAGGGGCATTGGCATAATGTAAAATTAAATTAGGTAGCAATTTACGAAACTTACATAATCATGAAATGCTTTAGCTTCACTAGAATGCTCACACGTATCTCTACGTTCTGGAGCAGCGCAGTACAGGTCCCAAAACACACTAGAATGTACAAAATATAATTATTAAGTTAAATTTCGTTTTTAAGTTTAAGTAATCTAAAATGAATGGCAAATATTTAAGAAAAATGAACAAATTTTGAAAATTTGAAATGGACAAACGGTAATGTAATAAAAGTTATCTCAGTAAAACCGTAAAACAGCTTACCACCACCACGAGTGTAAAAATCCTGGTGGTTCACCTAGGGTAATATTTTTCTCCCATCGGATCTGCAAAAAGAAACGAATCAATTGTTACTGATGTACACTGTGCACCACAATGGTGCGGCCACATAGTTTTAGAAATCGTTCGATAATCTTACTTCTGAAAGGAATGTCTGGGCGGCTTTCTGTGCTCCGACGTGCAGTAAATACTCATATACATACAGGGCCAATCTGGAATCAGAACAAGAGTCTTATTAATACAAGAAATAATTTTTCAGCCAAGCAGATTATTAGTTCAAGCAGTTGAGCTTTTAACTCAACAAACATCCCATGGGTGCACGAAATTACTGTAAGTGTCGCTACTTCATTTTTACAATTAAAGCATCCTGCTACATGCTACCACAAAGATAAGCACATCGAAATAAATTTCAACCAGTCTTAATACTTAATTCTAATTCATTAATAAATCTAAATAAAGAAAACTAAGGACATGACTTTCAAACACTTACTTTTCCCTGGCCTGGGCATCCGAAGGGACGGCTGACCCTTTCCCTTTGGCATACATTTTTATGTATTAACTAATGGTTTAGGTAGGAGGGGTTCCAAAAATACTATCACTTTTCACTTTTTTTAAGTTTGTCTAAAACACAATTATGTTTTAGCCACTCGCATTAGTTGTTTTATTTATCGCAGATACACGTAATTAAGGCGATATTACACTTCTCACACCTTAAAGACAAGGTGTCCTATTCACAATGATGCCTATTTTAAACAGTATCAGCATTGTTTTAGCAATTTCTTCTGATTCTAGTCCCATGTCCACAATATTACTTCTCCTCGATCATTCAACTTTTTAATATTCTCAAAAATAAAAAAACTTTGTAATCAAGTAAGGAACTTGGATGAAGCTTAAGCCAGTACCACCAGTTTCAAAACATTCCACATAGTTGATAGTCGATGACAGGGGTCGTGTGTTGCGAAATGGTGAATGTTTTCCAGTCAGTACGAGCTTCAAAATCAATTCATAATATAACGTTAAGTTCAATTCTTTCAATTGCTTCTATAATATATTGACAGTTTCATAGGATTTGAAGGATGTGCATACTTTCCCACCAGCACATTCGTAGCAGGGTGTATTACATTCAGTGAAAAATTGCGGGGTGTCAAAGGCCCACCCCTTTATATCCCCTCCCCCCGGAGGTTTAAGGCAAATTAAGAGATAAATCTAGCGTAGAATTGTCATTAAAAATTTATAAACCCAATTCTCTAAAAAATCTAAATTACCGTAAATATGGATTTAGAACCCTATAGGGCGTAATTGTTTCAAACCAATTATTGAATTCAATTCAGGATGGGCCATTGGCAAATCGGGACATTTAAACTTACTTTGTACTTATCACATTAAAAGAATAGGAACGGTGAGATTCTAAATCTGAATTATTAAATCAGCCTTTCGATCAGCGTCAGCAGGGTGTGCTTAGGCTAAAATACCAAATACCCTGCAACCCCCACTAGCCTTCGGCCTGCATCAGCAGGATGTTCAGGCTACACAACGCTCTACAGACTTATAATTTAAAACTTTTCGGTCCGCAGGGTGTACCACCGCGCCACGACATACAGGTGGGAAAGTACGGTCATCCATGTGCATTATTATATCTACGACTTACGATTGAAATCTTCGGTTCTGTTGTCCTCAACTTCTCTTACTTTTATTCTGCTTGCTTCTTATCGAATAAAAACTGCCAACGATGAAACGATCGGAAGAGATCAAGATCAAAGCATTAGAAGTTTGAAAGTCAAAAGTAGAAATCAATGCTTGAAAAATACGGAATCCGGCATTATACCACTTATCTGGATTGGAGTTAATTTGGTAAATCAGACGGCGATTCTTTCTTGTCACTTCTTATCGAAATTGTCGAGTTTGCAGTGAGCAGTTGTAATTAATATCGTGTACTGAATTTGAAACTATTTAACAATTTAACGGATGAATTAAGCCAAGGCATGAGATAAGGCCGTAAAATCAAGAGTTGATAAAGTATCACGGAAAGTGTTAACACTATAATGATTCTTGAAGACGTACCAAAGTATTAAATGGTTCTTTCTTGTATAAGAATCGGATCAATAATGAACAAGGATGGAGAAACAAGAGATTGTTAAATAACAAATAATATATAATATTGTGTATCGCCGTGGTTATTTCTGAGATCGGGGATTATGTCTTACTGACGGTGACGGTGTCCAGTGTCCGGTGCGGATGTTTCTTCTCCAAGAAGTTGATATAATTTTATTACACTTCTTGTATTACATATTATTATTGCAACATAGGTGGATGGAGTCGGTGGTGGTTGTCGGTAAGAATATCGTCCAAGTTTGAAGTTTCTCGTGTTGATGAGCAGTGGTGGTGGTGGTGTTGTGGCAACTTAAGAAACTTGACCCCATAAGTTATCGATACTTTTGTGTCCTCCTAATACACAACACACCAAGATAGAGGAGTCAGTGTGGGTTATTCCATTTTCTAATGGTACAAATTGACGTTATATTATATATTACATATTATAAGATGTATTTTATGTGATTTGCTCGATTTAGTTTTAGTAGTTTCCTCTTCTTGTAGCTAATTGTTAGATGATGATGATACGATAGAAGAAGATAGATGATAATGATGATGGTCGACGGAGAGAAAACATCACAAAACTCTGACGGACTCAATCCAATCCAATTCCAACAAGCAAGCAAGGAAATAGACAGAGAGAGGCAGCACTACTCCATAAACTCTCTAAGCAATTCCAATGGCTATGGCTAGTGTGTGTGATAGTGGCATTGGCAGTGGCAGTAGCAAATCCAATGGAAATATCTACAGCTTTTGTATGGCAGTGGTGGTCTACTTGGCTCTTCTTCTACCCAGTTTATAGCATTGCACACTGTATTTTTTTCCCCTAAAAGCGGCCGAAACTATTTTTTCCTTTTTTTTCTCTTTTTATATGATATGTATACATCATTCGATTCAGAATTTAATTCTGGTTCGAATGATATATAC